>OY731403.1:21194519-21319519 GCA_963425845.1 Sphenostylis stenocarpa
TACTAGGCGAGGAGCAAGGCCCTTTAGTTTTCTCTTCTTTTGGACTTTGGGGGAGGTAGGTACTTCAACAAGCTCGAAAGTTTCTTCTTTTGGATCAAAGATTTTTGTAAAAGAAGAAATTGCAAGAGAATATCAATTTAAGTACTCAATGATAATGCATTATAAATTCTAAGAAAACATAAGAGATAAGATAATAAGTCTCACCAAAGGGGATATTGGTCAAGATGGATATATGATCGATATGGGTCAGCCAATGAGGTAAAGTTGTATTTGGTAGGTGAAGGAAGGCGTAATAAGATAACTTTGATACAGTAATGGTTTTGTTAATTGGTTTTGGATATAGAAGTTCATGATGAGATCTAAGTTCTCGAGCCCATTTAGGATGAGTCAAGAGTTTAGAAACCCCAAAGGGGGTGGTTATGAGAAAGTTGGCAAGTTTACAAGACAAAAGCTTTCAAAAGGAGTTCTACCTAAGGGGTTTATAATTTTTCTAACTTCTTGATTTGGGTAAACTTTGTCTCTTAAAGAATAAACTACACTCCTAAAGGTGGATTCTATATAGAAGAGGTTCATATTATTCTTGGTAATAATTCTCAAATGTAGTAATTTGAAGATAGTGCTTATATTTACCTTTTGAAGCCTTTGTTTTATCTTACGCAGGGAAATCATGGTGAGCATCCAAACGGGATTTGATTACAGCATAAAGGGAGATGCTTCAAGGAAAACCATTTATCCCACCAAACATGAAATTCGAACATGCTGAGAAAGTTGGAATCAAACAAGAAGGGATGGTACTCAATTGATTCTGTTGGAATCAATTATGAGGGGGTCTCTCGGAGAGATGAATCATTATAAGTGACGCCTCGAGGAATGAGTTGATGAAATTAGGATGTGAGGAACACCTAGCTCAATCTGAATTGGCGCGAGAAGTGTTGAGGGACATATGGAAAAAATTGGACATCTTTCATTTGAAATCCAGCAATCAATATGTCCCATGTTAGGAAGTTGCTCCAAATGTCGATGAGTTCGACTTGTAGTCTTGGCATGTTGGTTGGAGGTTTTGATTTAAACCATAATTGACCCCTGATGTCTCGAGAAGATTTACCACTTCTTTAGAATGGAGCAAGGGTCTCAATAAATTCTTTCTGTGACAAGAGAAATTTGAGGTAGCTATTATAAAGGGTAGAATCGGGCTTGTAGTAACATGGGTGGCGAGTGGCCAATCTGACACCAGGGCGATTGGAACAGAAGGTATTCGCTGCTTCCCCAAAGGTAGTGTATACATGTGATAATAGTAACTTAGCCAAAAGAATGTGAGTGGTTCCACGACGAAGTAGGCAGGCTAAGTTATAATAATGCTGGGAATTTGGATTGAGCAAGGGAAACAAGTGAGTACTTAGCCAGTACACAAAGAAAGTGGCGTGTTCTTCTTTAGAAACTATGATTGATGGGTCATCGATGAAGTGTTCTTGTAAGAAATGGGCGTACGCTTTCCTGTTCTAACGGATTTTCGATTTGATTTCTTTGACAGTAGGGAAAGCATTGATATGGTATTTTATTTTTTTAATAGGTTTGAGACCTATAATAGCAGCAACTTTGAGTAAGGTTGGGGAAATGGGCCCACAAGGAAGCTCTAATACATTGAGATCCTTGCTCTAAAGTTGAACTACTGGTAGAAACATCAACATATCGAAGTAACCTATGTCGAATCTAGAAAGATAAAGGAAATCATATATACCAATTTTCCTCCAATGGTGTTTAAACTAAGACTCAACTTTATCTAGACATTTAATATAGGAGGGTATTTTTTGGGGTAGTCTAGAACGATAAAGTTTAGACGTTTGGGAGAGGAAGTCTATCCTAACTTTCCTTTTAGGTTCTTATTGTATGCATTTTCCTTCTTCAATAGAAGGAAAATCGGCAGGTTCATTAGGATCAGGTATCAATGATCCTCTAAAGGTCAATGGAACGCCTCCTACTAAATATGGAATTAGTACCTATGTTGAGCAAATTTTTGGGATTCCTCTAGCAACCCTATAACTAGTGTGAAGGTTTTGTCGTTAAGTTCAACAAACTGGGTGGTTATATGTTAGAAATTTGAGAGGTTGTAGAAAATGAAGCCATCTTTTGATTATAAGAAGGGTTGATGAAAAAGGGAAGTGGTAGGGTTCGAATAACGTTAAAAGAAGGAAAGTAGGGGAAAGTTTAGAAGATAGGAGAGATTGGGTGATTGGTGTATACACTACAACAGAAAGAGGCTTTCGTGACGGCACTTTAGATAGCGGTTAATAAAAATCGCTTTTAAAAATACATATTAGATAGCGGTTAGGAATAAATCGCTTTTAAAAGTATGTTTTAATAGCGGTTCAGAAAGAACTGCTTTCTAAAGTAATTTATAATAGTGGTTGTGTGATAATCGCTATCTAATACCATACCTTTAAAGAGCGGTTGACACGTGGAACCACTATCATAACTTTAGATAGCGGTTACTTTGTAGAACCGCTATAATAAATGTAGTTTAAATAGCGGTTATTTGGCAAACTGCTATCTAAAGTCAAATTTTTAAAAACCCTAATCCCCCTTTCTTCAACCTCGCGCTCTCTATTTTTGCGCTTTTTACCACTGCGCTCTTCTTTTCACTCTGTACGTCTTTCATTAATTAAAGGTACGTTCTCTCTTTCTCGCTCACTTTGTGTTCTCCCACTTGCTCTTGGTTCTCTCCATTTCCCTTTATGTCTTCAATCTCTCTCATTCTCTTGCTCTCACTATTCAGTTGGCTATTACAACCTCATTGAAACATATTTGTGTGTCGCCAAGTTCGCGTACTAGTCTCCATTCGTCATTGTTGTTGTAGGACGCGCTTATTGGGAGGTCTACAATAAGTTAGTGCATTATATAATTTTTAGGCTTTTATTTGATTTATTATAGTATAATTATTTGAATTAATATGATATTAGATACAATTTACACCCTTGTTTTGATTCTGATACGTTTAGTTATATTTTAGGGTGAGTGTGAATAAAAGTTTGGGAAAAGAGTTTTCCTTGGCCAATAATTATCTAGGTAGTTTATTAAACTGTTATTTGTTATAGTTGGTAAAATTTTGATTTTCTATTCGTGTCATTGTCTCTTAGTGCATGGTTGAATGAGGTTAATTTTACCAAATTCAAGTTGAAGGTCAATGTCAACCCACATTAACATATAGTAGACATGTTGGAGCTTCATTTTGGTCAAGATCACTTGGTATTTGCTCCTTATAATGTCGGGTAAGTTATTCTTGTGTGATTGATCAATTCCTTTCACATATTGTAAAATTTGTTGATTATATCTTTTTATTCCTCATTTTGTATTGTGTTCAATAATTTTAGTTCGCATTTGATTCTAATTGCTATCAATACTTGGGATGAGACATTGTATTATTTTGATTCATTACGCCATCACTATAAGCACAAAACACATATGTTCAACATTTTTAACAAGTAAGTAAACTCATATGTCTGTTTTGCATATGAATATTCAATACGATAAGATATTTATATTAACTTCTTGCTATTTCAGTGCCTTACTTGCATATAGAGCTGAAAGGAGGCTTTGAATGCCAAAGACAAAGATGAATCAAACAAGATGGGTCAGTGTACAGGTATCAAGTGTACCCCAATTCATGTTTTCATACATGCTTATTTCACTTGGCAATTAGTCTAAACTATCTTTATGTTTTTTGGTCTACAAAGTGTCCTAAGCAAATGAACTCAGATGACTATAGATATTACATAGTCTTATTCATTGGAGATGCATTACAGCATGGACAAACTATTATTCCAGTTAACGTAAGAACAATTTTTGCATTATGGCTATGTTTATATGAAAGAATAATGTATTGTCATTATTTATCTAATTTGGAATTTAACTTTTGTGATTCTTTTCTATCTATGTTTGCAGTATTTTTCAGAATCTCACTTTGTTACCTTTCCGGACCTTAGAATTGAGCAGCTACAAAAGGAATGGTGTGCATATTTCTACCATACATTTTTGAAGGACAAAATCAACATCATAAACTCTTAGGAATTTTTTTAATCATTTCAATTATTTGATGTATATGTACCAATTTTGTTTTAAGCAAAATTTAGTTTTAATTTGTCAAATTTTGAATTATTTTTATATGATTATGTGAATATATATTGTATGCTAGCTGGAATTTGTAGGATTAATTTGATATATACCCTGAAATTGTGATCTATCAGGTACAAATTAATAGGAAAAAATTTTGGATTTTAAAATTTAAATAATTTTTTTAAAATTGGGACTTTAGATAGCGATTCCTAGAACCGTTATCTAAACATATTAAAAGAGAGCGATTTTAGAACTAACCGCTATTAAAAGTATATTTTAGATAGCGGTTGTCGCTTTAACTACTATTATATGTGTCATTTTAAGAGCGATTCATCATTACAACCGTTATTATAAATACAACTTTGCATAGCGGTTCCACGTTAATCGCTATTATATCTTATTTATGATAGTGGTTAGTTAACCGTTATCTAAATGTCATTCTTTTATTAGCACCTCATTTAATAGTGTTTTTAACCGCTATTATAGAGCATGTGGAACCACTATTATATGTCTTTTATGTTGTAGTGGTAGTGGTGAGGGAGATGAAACAATTTTAGTTTTAAAAGAGAATGATTTCCCAAGAAACTTAGGAATGCAAATGGACTTTTGTGTAGGCCCATATCTGATTCTACAAATATTTTAACCTAATTTTAGGTGAAATGACGACTAAATGGATGATGATACAGACAATAACATTTATTACAGGAATTTAGCATTTGTGAGGGGAACGAAAGGCAATGATTGAAACATGGGATCAGCTACTTTTGACTAAAGTAAAAATAAAATATTTGAATTTATTTTGTCATCAAGAATAAGAGAATTTACATTCATCGAGATACATGTATCATTCTCTTAGGGGACATTTTATTAATGGTAAAATTACAAATGTATCAAAAGGAATGAATCGAGAAATGGATCGAAAGTACATGTTGCAAATGGTTAGGAAGTGCTCAAAAGAACATGTCATCGAAAAGGGGGTTGAGGGATATATTGAGAAATAAAGTAGTGTGGTGTCATCAGTTCAGCATCGAAAGTTGAAAAGTTGAAAACATCGAGGATCGTGGTACAAATCGATAAAGATGTGATATCGAGAAGAAGTAACGTAATCGAGAGATATGCGAAGACAATTATTATCACATTATGATATATGCACACTAATAGGTGGTACATGGTGACAACGTGGGTCGAAGAAAGGAATGACAACTATAATAAAGTAACCATTCGTAGATTTTTTTTTTATTTGTATGTTATTTGATTGTATTTTACTTTCATTTTTAATTTATTTTGGTAGTTTTATTTTAGCGATTACACATAAGAAAAATATAAATAAGGTGAAATAAATGTAAATAGAGGTAATTGTCAAATTGTACGAAGAAAACTTACATTATGAAAAAATGCTACGAATATGGAACAAGCATTTTCATTGAGTTCTTTGCAAATTGGTTCACCACTTTAATTGGTTTTTTTTTACCAATTTATGTTTTATCACTGATAATGGGTTAGATTTATCTTTCTGTCATTTACTTTTTTCGCACATTTATTTTTCGATAATTTACTTTTATTGTTCTTTATTATTCAAGCAATTTACTTTAAATGTTTCAAATCATATTGGAAGTCAAAATTGTACGTGACAAATCTTTAGATGAGATATCTTGCCTTTTAAATATAGTGATTAGTATGAAACGAATTTGCATGGTGTTAGAAACAAAATCATTATTGGTTGTTCCTTGACTTTATTAGTCTTTATTATCATTTATTCGATTTTAATATTTATAACTCTTAAGTAATCTTTTAAATTAAGTTTTATAACTATAAATATGATATTTAATATAGTGAAATATAAATAATATGAATATTTACTCTTTGTATATATATATATATATATATATATATATATATATATATATATATATATATATATAGTGAGAGCTTGTTTCATATAAAAAAAAATTAATTTTTTAAATGAGAGGAAAATAAGATTGAAGGCATTAGGAAGGAATAAAGAAAAGAATTAATAGAATATTGATTGTGTTGTGAGATGGAGATATAAACAAATGCTCATTTTTTTAAAAATCTACCAATCTATCTTTCTTCCGAGCTTCCGATACAAAGGAAATAGGGTCGCCATCGTACGCAGCATCAAGCAGAGGTGATAAGAGACATATTTGGAATAAGTATAGTGGCTGTTCATATAAATAATATTTGTTCCACACCATGCAATCTCGTCGGGTAAGACGGGAAACGCAAAAATTGGGCATCATATTGGTGAGAATATATCATTCCCTCAAAATTTAGTTCACTCATGTTTTAAAATTTGTATTTGAATTATTCCCTCTCCAATTTGATATTTCCAAATATATTAACCTCTATTATTTTATAATTAGAGTGTGTAATTCTTTGTCATGCATTATGAGACAGACAATTAATTTATAGCAAATAATTGAAGATCATTTTCCAAATGTTTTTTTCTTGCTATATATGGAATTTCATATATATATATATATATATATATATATATATATATATATATATATATATATATATCAACACATTCTTCAAAATGACAACTTATTTTCATCTTGTTCAACCTCCTTGGATTGAATTATTGAATAACCCAGAATACATTATTAATAACTTTTATCTTTGTTTACAATACAACAAACTTATCAAATTTGATTTATGGACAGGACAAATCTAATCTACTTATACAAAGAAAACACAATTGCAATTGAATATGATGAAATGAAGAAAGTAGATCTTGTAGAATTGCCCAATCTAAGGAGTGTTTCTCTAGGAGACATTGTTGAATGGAAATCCTTGGAGAATGTGACGACAAAGTTCTCATTACTTAGTAAGGTGGGAGTTTAAATGTATCCTAAAATTGATCTATTTCCATTGAGTATTTGATGATTGAAAAATGTACACCATTATTGACAAAATTCACAACTGAACATGAAATTCCCATAATTGATGGCAAGTCTTTCTTTGAATTAAATGAGATTGTCTTTAACAATAATGACAACTTTGTTTATGTCATCTCTTTTGAGACATTACAAGAGTTTGAAGAACTTGAAGAAAATATTTGTTAATCATTATAAGGAATTGAGAATAATATGAATCTTGTTTTATATCTCTCCTATAACAATTACATGCAGTGGCGGATCTTTTTGGGAGCCGAGAAATGTCATGACCCTTCTAAAGTTTTATAACTCTCATATAATTTATGATTTTGGTTCCTCCAAAACTTAATGAGCATTTAATATATTTATTTGTATATTTACAATTTTATTCTCTCAGCCCCTCCTTAATTTTGTAACTCTCATATAATTTATGATTTTGTCCCCTCAAACTTAATGATCATTTAATATATTTAAGTATATATCTACAATTTTATCCTTTCACTTTTTCATCTTCTTTCTTCCTTTTATATTTATTTATTATTTATTAATAATATATTATTATTGGTCACCCCAAAATCAATGGTGAAGATCCGTCATTGACTACATGAACTAATTTTGACACATCTTTCAATATTAACTCATATCATCAACAATGAAATTTCAAGGTTCTATCCAATCCTACAAGTGAAGCGTCTCTTAATTGGCTACCAATGCCTGCGTTGGAAAAAATTATGATCGTTGAAGAAGTAGAGGGAATAAGAGAGAAGTTCATCTTCCCTGAATTAAAGGATGTTTCTCTTAAAAATCTAACTAAACTCTTTAATGTCTTTCCTTCAATATCTAAATTTCCATAATTAGAAATATTAAAAATTGCAAGTTGTTATGTTATGAGGACTTTTGTTGAACTTCTAAAGCTTTTACATAATCAACTCTAACCAGTTTTAGATAAAATATCATTTATCAACTATGCATGATGAGAAGCTTTGGCACCATGATTATCCCACTGAGTCATTGTGTGGATTGGAAAATCTGTGAGACCAACAACGATAAAGTTTTTAGTGTTATCTCCTATAACATGATCATGAGATTCAAGAAATTGTGAAAACAGACTTTGGACAAATGCGAATTATTGACTGAATGCAGCTGAAATATGCATGGAACAAGGAACCTTAAGTTCCATTTCTCCCAAATTTTGGAGTCACTATACATTGTCCAAAATGGTAGCCTTAAAAAATTATTCTCAATTTCTTTAGTAAAAAATCTTGGAAAACTGAAAATATTGAAATTGTGTAATCGTGATGAAATAGAAGAGATCATGCATAGTGATACAAATGAAGATGAAAAGGTTCCTATCTTTTTCCCCAAACTAGAATGTCTTGTATTAAAGATCTTCCCATGATGGTCACTTTCTAATATATATATATATATATATATATATATATATATATATATAACTTTGAATTGGTCTAAGTTGAAAATGGTGAGGTGAGCAATATTCTAAATATGAAAACATTTTCAAATGGAACCCTTATGACACCATTTTTAAGATCAATTTATACAACATTTGTGAAGAAACTCTGGTTTAGAAGTTTAAACCACACCATATCATATATGTACCACAATCCAAATACTAATTTTTAAATAGAGTGGTGATATTTTGACAACTAGAAATCATACAACTCTTCAAACAACTATTTTTTATTAATATAATAATTTGTAGAATGATTTAATAAAAATAAAAATTAAAGTAAAACTATTATTATAATATTAAAAGTGAGTTGTTTACAGGAGTTGTATGGATTTGGGTTGTCAAAGTATCATTTTCCTTTTTAATATATTATATGCAAACCCTAAAAGGATATAATATTAAAGTGATACAACCTGTTTAAATATATTTAATATTATCTCGTATTCTAAATCATGTCTCTTAAAAATATATATTTATATAGTTTTCTTTTTGATACACAATGATATATGAATATATAGGTTTGTAGGGATCTTTAGAATATTTTTTGTTGATTTATATAATAATATTCTCTTAACTCTCTTTCATATATTGTAAATATAAAATAAGTATTTCGAGATCAACTTGGCTATTTATCTTCTTTTTTTTTATAGTAATTTTTGCATTAGGTTTTTCCGTTTACTTTTATTTCTTACACTACTTTAATTATCATATAAGTAAATTATTCTCTTCTATTTCTATGTCTCTTCCATTATGATATTTCTCCTTTCATTTATATATTGCAATGTTTATTAGCATGATGGATGTTGATTAATATATATATATATATATATATATATATATATATATATATATATATATATATATATATATATATATATATATATATATAGGCTCATGTGAAGTAATATACCACTATGGGTATATGCTAGAAATGTGTATATATAGAAATTTTTAAACTTTATTTTAATCGACTACAAAATAAGAAATAAAATTTTAAATGGAAATATTCATAGACTTCAATTAAAAAAAATATAAAATAGAGATATAAAACATTAACTTCAACTATACAATGCTTAAATCATCCAATTTAATAGGAAAAACTATCAATAAGTCACAGTATTGTCGTCGTTCACTATAACTAGAAATCACTCAAAAAAACTCATGCAAGTAATTATTGTCACTCAACCAAAAACCTTCGTACACGAAAAGCACAAGATCTTAAAAGAGATATAAAATTAATTTTACGCTATACCATAGGATTTAATATAAAAAATAATTTTTTGTCAAATTTTACTTATATCTCACCTCACTGATACGAGTTGATTTTATTTTTAAAATATCTATTATATTTTTTTATCATGTTAGATACATAATATTTTGTATTAGTGAGCAGAAAACATTATAACGATATTTTCAACATGATTTATAAAAAAAATCTTAATTTTTATTGTACTAAAAAAGATATGTTATCCTAAAGGAAAAACTTTATTATCTTAAAAGAAAACTAATCTCATTTTGAGTCTAAGAAAGAGTAGTGAGATCCAAAGTAAATTTTAAGAACCGTGAATTGAAGGGCATGGGTTTTTTGAAGCATATATAATTTTTGTTTGATTATTTATTTTAAAAAGATGCTTCTCCAAATTTAAATTCGTGGAAGAAACCCACCCTCACATGTCTATCTCTATTTCTACGTTAGCCTCCAAGCGACGTCGTAAAAGGCTCTGTAAGTGGAGAAAAAGATCTACAGCAAGATTTTCAACACACTTCAAATTTCTACTTCTGTGAGCTACCCAACCACACCATCAAATCAAATAAACCATACTAAAGGAGACCACATAAAAAAATTAGCCATTCTTATTCCAAAATGTTGGAAATTCCTCTACCACTATTTTTGGCTCATAAGAAAGTAGAGGGAAATCCATGACACAAATTTCATGTACGTTTCTTTGAGAATTGATAACATCACGCATCCTTCTTTCCCACCACATTATTCAGCCTTCTCCCACTTCCACAAAATCACCATTTCTTCCACAACCACTATTGAGTACCTCCAAATTTTGTATATTTTGCTCTTTCTCACACAAAAGTTTGATTCTTCTTCATCCTCAACACTTCCAATGTATTCCTTACCCCATCACAAGTATACACCAAGCTTCTACCACAAAGTTGGTAAGAATCGCCAACCCTTCCATCCATTTCGGATATTTTACTCTACCACTACAACTTCTACATCCAAATCTAATGTTACACCACTTGTTATTGAGCCCAAACTTGTGCCGGCGGGATCAACGGTGGTTACCACCGTTGATAACCGTCGTCCGATGAACAATGACCCTAGTTTGCAATCAACATGGTCTCATAGAGCATGGGTGACATTTGGGTGCACAACTTTGCTCATTTCTTTGGGAGAATCTATAAAGGGTGCAATGGATTTAAACATGTGGGCTGAGCCCATCGTGGCAAGTTGGGTTGGTTACATTTTAGCTGATCTTGGATCTGGAGTTTCTCATTGGGTCATTGACAATTATGGTGATGACTCAACCCCAATTGTTGGAGCCCAAATTGAAGCCTTTCAAGGCCACCACAAGTGGCCTTGGACCATTACTAGGCGCGAATTTGCCAACAATTTGCATGCATTGGCACGCGCGGTGACCTTCATGGTGCTTCCTATAGTCTTGGTTTGTCATGACCCAGTTGTTCAAGGATTTGTTGGGGTGTGTTCAGGTTGCATCATGTTTAGCCAACAGTTTCATGCATGGGCACATGGCACGAAGAGCCGGCTTCCGCCGCTTGTGGTGGCGTTACAAGAGGCCGGCGTGCTCGTGTCACGGTCCCAGCATGCCGCCCACCACCGGCCGCCGTATAACAACAACTACTGTACAGTGAGTGGAGTGTGGAATGAGTTTTTGGACAAGCATAAGGTCTTTGAAGCTTTGGAAATGGTGTTGTATTTTAAAACTGGGGTTAAGCCGAGGTCATGGAGTGAACCTGCCTCTGGATGGATTGAGGAGATTGAGACCTCTTCTCAAGTCCAAGCCCAATGATGTTTATTCTCTTTTCCATTTACTTTTAAATGATTTATTGCACACGTGTGTGAATGTGCTCTTGGCTCATGTAATTTACATTATATTTAAACTAGTGTTTGAAAGGTTAAATATATGAAACAGTGGGATGTTTATGTTGTTTCTTTCTCAGTAATATTTATTATTTTGAATTTGTAGCATCTAATTATAGATGTCAATTTATTTATTTTTTATATATATTAACTTGTGATCTCTGGTTGTAGGTTGAACCTGTGTTGTTAAGTATAAATTTGTTTGGTTATTGAGATTGTTTGTGTTTCTTATTTTCATAATTATAAAAGTAACTCGTTTCACTTTGTTTAAAACTTGTATTGAAAGAAAAAAAAGGGTGACAATGTAGTGTTTCTTTTTAACGAAATCTGTAAAACAAAAAATAAATAAAACCAAAATGACATTGTTTTGTTATTAATTACTCCCTCTCAGCTCGTAAAATATAATAAATAAGAGTGTTCGTTAATATGAACAAATTTAACTAATTTCCCGTCATTTAACAATGTTATTCCTAAACATTCTTTATTTAATGGTAATATATTTTGAATGACTTTTTTTTTAATGATACCAAGCTCCAATATACAGTATTTTAGAGAAAAACAAAACTATTTTTTGAATTGAAGTTTGTAAAACTAAATGATCTCAATCAAGTTTCGTAATTAATTAATATAAATTAGTTATTTTTGTTTATATTTATGTTAAGAGGAATAAAAAAAAACAATGTTTTCTCGATTCTATCATATCAATTACATCCTGGAATCAATCTCAACTAGGAACCTATTGCGTGTTATAAAACTAATGTACCAAACATTAGCTTCAATTTGCAATGTTTTAAAACATGCATGAAGTTATTTGTCATGAAAAAAACGAAATATACCAACCAAAACTAATCCTCGTAAATACTGCTTTGCAAACCAGACGTTCTAAGCAGAAGTGTGTCATAAATTCTTGTGATTGAACTGGATCTAGTTATGCACATGATCAATGCTTCCATGACTTCAATAAGAGGAAAAAATGGGGAAAAAAACTGAACAAAATCCAAATAATTGTACTACTTTTATGCAATCACTATTACATTCCAGTTCCCAATCACCATACATATATGTGTACATTACATAAACATACAATTAATCACACGTTTTAGGACTTGAATTAAAGAAGCAAAAGCAATGATAAATGCCAATTTTCAAACAATCTACACATACAAAGGCCTTTAAGAATCAGACCTCGGTTTCCTTTCCACTAAATTTACTAGGAATCAACTCCGACTGAAGATGAGATGGGAGACACACAAGGAAACCAGTACCTACGTCTACCATCTCTATGGCCATCATCAATCATTGCAAGCCCTTCCTGCAGCAACCAACATTGTTTCATTATTGCATATGATTTGAAATTGGAGTGTGCTAATAAGTTGAAGAGAAAGGAAAAGATTTTTCTTTTAAAGTTTTTGGTTATCTTACATCAAGTAATGTATCGAGGGCATCGATGGCGCGGCCGGAAGTCCAAGATAATCGTCTCTCTACTTCATCAACAGTCACAAATCCTTGAGCCTGCAGTAAAGAAAATGTTATGTAATCTCAAATAGCAAACTGCTGCATGGCTACTTTTGCTACATTACAAAGTGGACAGAGGAAGTCTTTTCTTCACAAATAGGAATCCAAGTTCTAACTAATGTCAATCAAATTAAACCACACCATGGGGTCAAGTTTATATGATGCATTGCGGTAAAAAATTTAAAATAAAATGATATCACCATTAAAAACACAGATTGAAAGCTGAAATAAAGGATAACATATAAATTGTTGGGGACTAAACCTATATTTGCTGAGTGACAACTTTTTTCTTCTATTAATAATAAGCCACAAACAATTACATGTTACCAGACACTAAAGATGAAGTCGATAAGCAACTTGATCTTTTGTAAGCTAAAATGAGAACATCAACCAACTAGATTAGACAGGCATCATCCTATTTGTTCTATCACTCAAAGCCACTCAAAATATTCAATCTTTTCTTCAACGTGCAATTAAAACGCAACATCAAGTTAGTTCACAGGTTCACGACTAAGAAAACATGAATGTAACATGTAAACATTAGTGAGTGGTGACTAGGGGTGTCAATATGGATTGTAACCCATGAGACAACGCAGCTCACTACGATTTGGGTTCTAGGTTCGAGCCGAGTTGGATTTTATTTTTTTCATTTCTACCGATAATGAGTTAAAAATGAACCTAGTTTACTTAACCCACGGGTTAAATGAGTTCAAATCGGATTATGGTGAGTTAGCCTATAATCTACCATTCATTCTAAATTTTAAAAATAATTATAATAATTAGTAATCCTAATTGATGTTATTTTGTATCTCCATCTCTACTTTACGTCGCTGCCACAAGCTAAATTCTCACTCAAGCTTATATTCAATTGTTTGCTAGTGTTCGCCATTGCAACTGGGCCGCTTTCCATCCGTCTGCCACATCATTACGCCACCGTGTTTGTTACATTTGTCGTGTCATCACATTTCAGTCATGTGACAACATTTGTCATGTTTCAATCCTGCGTTACACTCGCGTCATAGTGTTTGTCGTGCCACCGTGCTTCAGTTGCACCATATTGTTTGTAGCATTTCAGTTGCATCACAACATTTGTCGTGCCATCACGCCATTGTGTTTTAGTTCTGAGATTCAGTCATGTTTCTTAGAAAAAAAAAATTGAAAACAAAAAAATAAATATGGGTTAGTGAACCAACCCACCAACCCATAGTGAGTTGAGTCAGGTTGTGAAATTTCTGACTCGTCATCAAATGAGTCGGATTAAACTCGTCTATTTTCAGCTTAGCCCGTGATGAACCAATCCATATGGGCCGGGTTGGCTCACTTTGACACCCATGATAACACCTTAAAAGTTAAACCAAGGTCATAAACATGAGGATTCAATGAAAAACATACAAATTATCCAAAAAGGAAGAAATAGTTGTTACCTGGGCAAGTTCTAGAATTTCATTGTGGTCTTTGTTCAACTCAGTTGGAACTGAACGAATAAGTTTTTTCTTTCCAACAGAAATAACTTCAAAACCACTACCCAGCACCTGAAATTTTGGTTGCACCTCAGTATGAAACACCGTAGGCTCCACAATGACACGTAATAAATCTTTCAACAACTGGAGTATAAAAAGTGTTCCAAAAGAATTATAAAGAAGGAAAATGTACAACTAAAACACTATGCACTCCACAATCCAAATGCACAGATGCTAACATCCTGTCAATATAGTGTTTTTCTTTTTACAAAATTATTTATGAAAGACTTCAAATCATAAAGATCAATAAACAATAGTTGTTTGATCTTTAATTTACAATTCAATTTAATGATGAGTTCTGTCCTATAAATTTTCCCTGGTTTACTCAGAAAACCGAAGGTCATTCTTACAAGTTACAACTTAAAAGCCATGTTTCTGGGCAAACCAAAATTATCCAAAGAGGACCACAACCACAACTAACCCTTTCACATCCCGAATCCAAATTTCCCTATTTAAACGAGTATTATAAAGTTTCTTATGCTTTTCTGATACATGTGTTTGACCATTACCATTCATGATTTCGCTCATACCATCATCGAGTTTAAGTCCTAGGAAGTATCAAGATTCTTTCCCAAATCCAAATGTTTTAAGGTGTACAACTGTTAAAAGAAATCAATAATTGAATATAATGAGATTGTGAAGAATGAGATACTGCTGGTCAGTTACAGTCATTCCCAGAACAGGACTAATTAATGGGAAAGAATCAAAGGCATGCTGTAAAATTAGTAGCACATTTACGTTAAAAAATTCACTGATGTGCAAACATATGGGATAACAGAAACCTTAAACACATTGATTTGAGATTGTCTTTGGCATTTATTCAAGATTTCCTGAGTCACACAAACATTATCTACATCAAACTCATAAAAAGTGCTAGTCATAGTGTGCATAGGGAGGCAACCAAAAGCACAAGACCTTCAGTTTACTAATAGCACGCAGGCAATCATCCTCTGAAACAACTCCCCGATCACTTTTTCGTCTCTGGCGAAGGAGATGGCAGAGTTCCTGCAGGTTGATCAGTCCTCCATTGTGGGCTCTAGTAGCCAAGCAAATATCCACTATTTGAACTCCTGTCTAGTCAAGTAGCTTGTCTAAGAATACATGCTAAGAAGATGGTGAAAATAAGAAGCTTGGATTTAATTTAAAAATATAAATCAGGAACAATTTATGAAATAAAAAAGATAAACACTTCAACAATCATAAGTTTGTAACACGGTGAATTAAAATGTTTTAGACTCTGATATTGTGTTAGAGTCCATCTTAAAAGTTAAAGCAAAATGGTATTTAGAGAAGCTTCCCAACATTTATATAAATAGCACCCCAATAATTGAGGTAAGTGATGAGGACTTTCCGACGTTTGGAAACCTAACATTAGTTTCCATTAAATTAAGCATCTCTTGTCCCATGACAACCTAACTAACCCCAACTGACTGTTTTCGTTTGTTTCTAAAAACAAGGTAAATAGGATGACAAATTCTATTATCCTTCCTCTCAGAATTTGAAGAATTATTCATATTTACTGGAATAAATCGCCGATACTAAATTCAGGCATTCCTATTGTTCAAATTCTGAATAGCTCCGCATTGCCCCTGTTATCCTTTATTTTTTTTCTCAAGTATTCCATGTTAATTATCCGAATGGCATATGATATGAATACATGTACATAAAAGATTCAAGCATGCAAATGAAACTTATTTCAAACAAGGTTATGAAAGATATCACTAACCAAGTTCGTAATAGAAATCACCAATTCCTAATAGCTCTGCCCAAAAACCCTTGTTTGAGGCCAAGGGATCTACTCCAACTTTAGCACACATCTCGTGAAACTGTGATCTGAATGCCGGGTTTTTGCGTATGTCATTCTGAACAAGTAATATCAACCATTAGAATCTTTATTTAATCATTAATTGCAAAATAGGTGATAATTAAAGTGAGAATTTTTTACAAGGCCAACACAAGAAACCATGAACAGTGTGTAATGGTACTCATTAGGTAACCACTACCCAGAAGTTTCATGGCTATCAAATTAGTCAAGCACAACCTTTAAGAGAACTCCAGTGACAGCTAAGTCAGCAGTCAGCAAGCAACATAGCTAAAATAATTCAAAATCATCCTATTCATATCTCCCCATATTAGAGAACGTGTCGTTAGAGTTCCTCAACTTTTCTTGACGACAATTGACAAAACTTAATGCATTTTACAGCTCATTAAACATTGTTGGTTTTATTCTCCTATCAGAATTAGAGTTTTACCCCGGCAATTCACATAATAAATGTCGTATTAGAGGTCAACATAGATTAATCTATTGAAGAACAAGACCAACAGCATTTAAGTTTCTCTATTAATTTCACTCAAAAGCAGCGAAGTGCAAGTACCTAAAAACATCAAAAGAGACTCCATTTCCACTTAAAGCATCAATCTCCAAAACAAAACCCAACAGAGTTCATCCAACACCCCATCATAAAAAGAGGCACCGACAAATGAAACAATTCAACACACGAAGAATTTGATGATAAATCAGACATATTATACATTTCAGAAACTATACCAATTACGTCAAGACAAAATTAAAAACTAAGCATCAAGTGCAGCATAATAAAACCAACTAATTATAGCACCACAACATTTCACTGTCCACAGTAAAAACCAAGAGGGAAAAAAAGGTGGAGTGAAGATAAAAAGAGAGGACCTTGTGTTTACGAGCGAAATCTTCGAGCTGAGAGCGAAAGGTAGCAAGCTGCTCCTTCATCAAATCGGTTCTAATCTTCGCAACATTTTCACCCAGCAAACGGAATTGATCCCTCGCAGCAGCATGCGTCTGCAACCCTCCAATGCCAGGCCTTCTTCTCATTTTCCTTTAGCCTTCGCCGAATCGTGATTCCGATTTTATTGCTTTTCGTAAATTGGGTTCTCTGGGTAGTGAGTTCCTTTATCAAAATTTGAAGAAACTATTTTAACTTATTCTCTTTTTTTTTTTTTCATTTCTTGTGTCACTTAAGTCTTATTTTTATCTTTAAATAAATTAATGTTGTCTTTGTACAATGTTTGTAAAAATATTTAATGGAAGTGTGTAATAATAACATAATTTAATATTTACTTTTAAATTAAAATCAAATTAATATTAAAAATAATAATGAGAATAAAAAATATCATTTAGATGAATCAAAATAATGATTGAATATATTTATATTTCTTATTTAACAAATATGCTTCTAAATTGTAATTTCTAACATTCATTTTAAAATATATACTGAGATATACTTTTACATATTTTAATTTTTTTATGTTCACAATACAAATCAAAATCGGTTAGAATGATAACTTTATTTATGGTTTAACTAGGTGTCGTATAATATATTATAAATAAAAATAATAATTTTTAATTTAAAAATTAATAATAAATAAATTTTATAAGAACCAAAATTAAAATACTTTATTTGATAATACCTATAAAAATATTGAAACATTAAAATAATCATGGTAAAAAAATTGCTTTATTTGAAAACCATGCAAATGAATTTAAAAGAACACATATGAATATTGAAATTAATACTAATTAGGTTGATGTTTTGAAATTTTTTTAGTTTAACTCCAGTACGTATAAAAGAATTATTAACTCTAATTATATATAAAAATATGATTTTTTTTCATAAATAATATCATTTTAAAAAATATTTTCCAAAATAGCATCTCACAACATTATTTACTCATCTAGCATTATTTATTATTCACGTTTTAAAATAATCGATTATTTTATATTATGATCGATTATTTTACGCAAGATTAACTCCTACTCAAGCGAGAAACCCATCAATTGAGCGAGGAGACCTACAACTAATGGGTATTGTCGAGTTCTATTTCGCTCAGCGACGAATTCTCGCTCGAGCGAGAAGAGATTGAAATATGTGGTGACTCAAATTATATTATGCGGTTGGACTTTTAGTCTGTGGTCAACTTTCGCTCAAGCGAGAAATCCATTGCTTGAACGAGGAGACCTGCATCTAATGAGTATTGTCGAGTTCTATTTCGCTCAAACCATGAAATTTTCACTCGAGCGAGAAGTGATTGAAATATATGGTGACCCAAATTATATTATGTGGTTAACTGCATTGAACCTTTAGTCTGTGGTCAACTCTCACTCAAGCGAGAAATTTATTACTTGAGCGAGGAGACTCGCACCTATTTATAATTGATTATAAGTTAAACTAATTGATTATAATTTTAAAATAATCGATTATTTTATATTATGATCGATTATTTTGCGACTTTTTACATAATTAATATTTTAAAAAATTCCCAAAACAGCACCTCCCAATATAATTTCTAACGCACACAAGTCAGGAATCCAATGTTGAGTCACCCACCCAAGTCAGGATTCCAATCTTGGATTCCCCGCATTAGGTTAGACAAAAGCAGAAGAATCCAAACACATTTATAGACATGCTGACCCACCCACTTTGCTTGGATTTTGTGTGCGTCAGAAGCCATGTGAGGGAGCCTTGGATTCAAACCATTGGACTTCATTATAAATAGATCACTTTCATTCTTTGAAGTTCTCACATTGCACACTCCTAAATCTCTGAAGTTTTTTGCATTCTTTCTTCTTCTTAAATTTAGTCTTCCTTTTGTTCCACACTCCTAAAATGGGTGTAGTGTCTACTATTGTCCACTATGATGGTTTCATGAACCCATGTTTCATGGAGGGAGTTACCTTCAATACTAGGACCACAAAACTTGTTCCCTTAAAGAGAGAAATTTCTTTACAAAAGTTGAAGAAGTTGATCCACAGGAAATTGGAGAATGAACCCCATGAAAATGTAACAACCATCTATTTTCGCTACCCAACTAGACTCAGAGTTGGGATAAAAAACTTCATTGTTGTTGAGTTGAAAGATGATGATGATGTAGAGGCCATGTTCGATGTGCATGACTTAAACTGTCTATGTGGTATTAAAATTTTTGTTACATTTAAAACTTCTTTTTCATACCCCAACCCACACTCACCTGAAATCTCACCCTCACCCTACCAAACTTTCCCAAACACTGACCTAGAAATACCCATACATAATGACTACATCCTTTTTACCCAACTTCTAACTGGGTCTTCCACCAACATCAACAAAGAATTACCCACACAAGAAAACGAAATTATTGGTCTCCCAATTAAAGTCATTGATCCTTTTAGTGAGGACGAAGACGAAGATGAAATTCTCAGCTAATAACAAGATGATTCAGAGGACAAAATATCACATATCCCTACACATGCACCAAACTTCATGGAACCATACAACCCACCACAATATTTTCTTAACTCTGAAAGTCACATTCAACAACAAGACCCAGAGTATGGTCATGCATTGGACAGAGAGTCTTTTGTTTATCCGAAAGGAACTCTATTTCTTGGACAACGTTTCATAACAAAAGAACAAGTTCAAGATGTCATCAACCACTTTTACATTGTCAATCATTGCACATACAAGGTGAAAATTTCAAACCAAAGTAGATATGTTGTTGAATGTGTTGAAAACCAATGCAATTGGAGATGTCGAACAATATTGCGCACAAGAGAGCAATATTGGGAGATTATGAAGCTTGAAGGGCACCATATATGTGTTTCGCCATTAATCAGCCAAGACCACAACAAGTTGGGATATAAAATGATTTCCCAAATAATTGGTCAAATAATTGATGCTGATTCGTCAACATCAATCTCTACAATCATAGCCCACATCCAATTAACAACTAGTTACACTATAACGTACATGAAGGTCTAGCTGACCAAACAAAAGGCAGTAGAGACCATCTACGGCAATTGGGAGGATTCGTAGCTTGAAGGGCACCATATATGTGTTTCACCATTAATCAGCCAAGACCACAACAAGTTGGGATATAAAATGATTTCCCAAACAATTGGTCAAATAATTGATGCTGATTCGTCAACATCAATCTCCACAATCATAGCTCACATCCAATTAACAACTAGTTACACTATAACGTACAGGAAGGTCTAGCTGGCCAAACAAAAGGCAGTGGAGACCATCTACGACAATTGGGAGGATTCGTATAAGAAGTTGTCTTGTTTCTTACAAGCCATGCAACAATTTGTTCCCGGATTTATTTACAAACTGCAGTCACAACCAGCTTACCAAGGTGAGGTCCTTCAACAAAATTCAAATATTTTTAAGCATGTGTTTTGGACGTTTAAGTCATGCATAGATGGATTTGTTCACTGCTAGCCCATTGTTCAAGTGGACGAAACTTTTCTGTACGGAAATTATAGAGGTACCTTGTTGGTTGCAGTAGCACAAGATAACCGCAACAACATCCTCCCCATTGCATTTGCAGTGGTCGAAGGTGAAACAAGTGATGCGTGATTTTTTTTCTTAAAAACCTCCAAAGATATGTCACACCCTAGCAAGGATTATGCCTCATATTAGACCAACATGAATCCATTAGAAGTGCATACATAAGAAATGGAAGCGGATGGACAGAAAATAATTCAGTGCATGTCTACCGCATTAGACACATTGCACATAATTTTATGAGATGTTTCAAAAACACCACACTAAGGAAAGATGTTGTAAATATGGGTAATTTCTTTGCTTGAAATTTGTTACAATTTATTCATTATTTAATTATTGTTAATAAATATTTATATTAACTATGTTTTTTTAATATTATTGTAGCATATGGGATGACTGAACCACGATTCTACTATTATTACAATATCTTGAGGCAATGTGACTAAAATCAGCTAATTGGTTGGATGAGATACCTAGAGAAAAATGGACACTTGCATGGGACAATGGACGGCGTTGGGGCCACATGACGACCAACATAGCAAAGTCTATCAACTCTGTTTTGAAAAAAACAAGAAATCTACCCATTTTCTCCATGGTTAACGCAACGTACATCCGCTGTAACAAATTTTTCATTGAAAGAGGGAGACAAATAGATGTCATGATCAATATTGGTCATGTATACTCTGAAATTTTGGTCACAAATTTAGAGGAAGCACAAATAGAGGCGAACACGCATAGGGTTATAACTTTTGACAAATCTACCATAAAATTTGTAGTAGAAGAAACACAAAACTCGCGTCAAGTTCAATCAGCAGGGAGGTTTGCAGTTCGCCTTGATGAGTTGTGGTGTGACTGTGGGAAATTCCAAAAGTTTCATATATCTTGTTCACATGTTCTTGCTGCATGCAAGCATGCACACCATGACTTCAGCAACTACATTCATCCAGTGTATACCTTACAACAAGTTTTAAAGGTATATGAAACACAATTTGGGTTGCTACGAAATGAACAAAATTGGCCAACATACACAAGACCTACTTTGTGTGCAAATCTAGAAATGAAAAGAACTTCAAAGAGCCGACCAAAATCAAGACGTATAAGAACTGAGATGGACATTACAGAAAATCAAAGTAGGATGAAAAAATGTTCATATTGTCATACCCCTGATCATAGCAGAAGAACATGCCCCAATGTTGTACGTGCACCTACTTCGAATAATTAGATTGTGTTAGTTAATAAATGTCCTAATGTATGAAACTTAGAAGTTTTTCAATTAATAAAGTTTCTTCTTTTACTTGATTAATTTAGAGTAATTATTTTTTATTTATAGAAATAAAATTATAAAGTATTATATATAAACATATAAATAAATTACTTTAAATATACATTAAATAATAACAAATAAAATATATATATCAAATTAAAATTAAAAAATATAACTATTTATAAATTATATATATTATATAAATTATAATTATAAAGTTAAAAAAAATTATATTTAGAATTATAACCTTAAAAAATTATAATTATAAAATTAATAATAATATAACTATTTTTAATGTTAAATAAAGTATATATATTATATAAATTATATATATATATATATATATATATATATATATATATATATATATATATATATATATATGGGTCCCGATTATAAATAGATGCAGGTCTCTCGCTTAATTCCATCCCTTGAGCAAAATAGAACTTGACAATACCCATTAGTTGCAGGTCTCCTCGCTCAAGCGATGGATTTCTCGCTTGAGCGAGAGTTGACCACATACTAAAGGTCCAACACAGTTAGCCACATAATGTAACTTGGGTCACCACATATTTCAATCCCTTCTCGTTCGAGTGAGAATTTTGTCGCTTGAGCGAAATAGAACTCGACAATACCCATTAGTTACAGATCTCCTTGCTTAGGTGATGGGTTTCTCACTTGAGCAAGAGTTGATCTTAATCGAAATAATCGATCATAATCTAAAATAATCGATTATTTTAAAACATAAACACTAAATGATGGGTAAATAATAGTACAACGATGCTATTTTGGAAAATATTTTTTAAAATGATATTATTTATGGAAAAAAAAATCGTATATTTATATATACAATATCAATATAATAATAAATTTAATTATGCAACTTTGAAAACAATATATATATATATATATATATATATATATATATATATATATTAATTGGAATGAATATTTTAAGTATTAATTAAAATAATTCATTATATTAACAAAAACTTATATAAAAAATTATTTATTATTAAAATTTATTATTTTTGTAATAAGGTCGTTAAAGTAATTTTTAATTAGTTCTGATAAATATGATGTTTCTTATTTTCTTTACTTTTTTGTTTTTACTGAATTACATTTCTATGAATCAACTTCAATACCTTATTTCATTTCTTCAAATCAAACCCCTGCAGTTACAATCTAAATGTTTAGCGTGTTTTTGTATTATATATTTATTAAATGTGAATTACATAATTATAGACATAACTTTTGTGTTACGATTTCAATCCCATTGATAACCATTTCATCGATTAATTATATATAGCAAAATATTACTGAGAAGTGAAATAAAAAAATAGGATACAGTCATGAAACATATTGTCTGAAGTCTTTTGAGAATAACACCTATACTGATTACTGCATAATCAATAATTTTTTATAAAATATAATTTCTTTATCAATTCAACTGTTGAATTGTAATTATATGGTATATTGATTGTTTGTGTCAAATTTTGTAAAAATACGAAAAAAAAGTTGTGATAAAAAATTCATATTTGTATATATTTTTTTTAAAAATGTGTTTTTTAAGACATAATGTGAGTAAATGAAACCTTCAACAAGACATAATGTTTCCACAAGTAACTATTCATCAACAAGCATATGATCCAAGTTTTTCATGTAAAATAGACATGCGTACCAAAATTGCAGTACAATAGTATTTACAATCACTATGATCCAAGTTTGTATAAACCAGATTAATATGTTATCCTCATTTCTTCTAAAACTTTCCCGTTTACATGTGTAAACTATCAACTATGGTAGTCCTAGAATATCTAATGAAGTTAAGAAAATTTTTGTGGTGGTCATAATCTATGTTGATGAACCAGTAGCTTCCTTTGGTATCAGAAACAGAAAAGCAACTGGGATGAAATTGCACAAGGCATGAAGTATGATGCCCAAGAGAAGATTGTCAAATGATCCTGAATCAATGTTCAACACAGAAGCCAAACCAGCACCCACAAAAGACCCAAGTGTGCTTCCAAAGTTATTTATTGACATGAAAAGTGCAAATAAAGTTCCTTCAATTCCTGGAGGACATAGTTGTCCAGATAAGATCAGGAAAGGCATAAACCTGCAGTTTTTTGTTTTTTTTTTTTTTCAGAAAAAAATATGGTTAGGAATTGGAACCAAGGGTGTAACTCAAAATGGTTGATTACAGCAAAACATTTACACTTTCACAGTATTTTAACTACGGAACATCCTTTCGAGTTCTTAAGAATGCATAGAAAATGAAAATAAAATTCGTTATTTACGTTAATTTTTCATATAAATAGAAGTTTTGCTGATATGTCTTCTAAAATTCTAGTAAAATGCATCCATTTTGACATTACATAGGTGTTCACTTATAGGATACAAGTAAATCATATAAAAGAATAAAACTTCATCATCAATCCTAAATTTTAAAATATTGAATTTTGTGGGTCTCTCTTGCTTATACGCTATTCAATTTTACCATTTCCACTGGAACTCCAACACACTTGAATTCCAACACATTTCTTGTTTTCCCCCATTTTGTCTATTCTTCTTCCCCTTCATTCTTCTTCTTTCCCCTTCCTTCTTTATTGTTATCTTTTTCATTCTGATCTTTTTTTATTCTTGATCCTCAATCATCTTTCTTCCATTTTCCTTTTTCTTCTCCTTTTCTCGGTGTGATGTAATAGTTGGTGGTAGTGATTATATTGATTAGGTCTAATATTTTTGAATATTTTGCTTGAATGATGATAAAAATTGTAAATATTTTGTTTGAACAAAACATGGAAATGAAATTCTTTAAAGTGATGCAAGTGGGTGGGGGAGATGAAATTGAATACTAGTTCAGTAGCTGCAGGTTGCATGTATCAGTTCTGCCAAATAACATGTCAACAAAACTAATGGTGTTAGTTAAATTTATTCATCCAAAGGATTAATGTGGATAACAAATCTTATTTTTAAGAGACTAAAATTTCAACATCTTTAGGGACTAAATAGAAAGTGTCATATACTTCTATGTACCCTAAAATGTATTCAACCTATTCTAATTAAATCTATCAAGTCACATGTTTTTCAAGCTTATTATCTTTTTCTTGGACATAAGATAAAAAGAGAAGCCGTGACTAACTTGAACTGATTGATTCCATCAGCAAGAGCTGAGCCAAAAAGCACCATAATCTTGTCTGAGATGCCGAAGGCAATATTTTTCCTAGAAACTACGACAACCTGCAGAAGACTCAAGAAAGCCAATCCAATCTGGGCACACCTGTAATCAGGATGAAACCATATAAGTATATTAAATATATACAAATTATCCATTCACCAAAGAAAAACAATCCTTAGTTGCTTACATGAAGATTTTTCGTACGGTCATATACTTTAGGTGACGATTATAGATGAAGGTTCCCAGCATAAGTCCCAACCAACCAACAACCCGTGCAGTCCCAAGGAAAGAAGCTTCCAACTTTAAAACCTCGGTTTCATAGTAGAAGATGACGGTTGAAAGATTAGGAATGGTAATGTGAGCAAGGAAAAACCAAGACATAGGTCTGCCCTCACCAACATATAACAAAGTTAGCAACCAATGACCAAGTTATGGCATATGCATTAAATGAATTAGCTTCACACGGTAAGGCCTTACTCACAAACACACACGTACAGAGGAATATAAATATCTAACATGTTTTGATTAGTGTGATGTTACAGGTTACCATGTGCAGATAACTTGGCTCATTAGATCTTGCAGAGTTATCAAGTTAACTGTTTTCTAGATTCTCTACTATTCGTTGCTGTATATAATTCAGGGTACATTATATTAGAGATTTAGGATAAAAAATGATATCAAATGTTCAGTGTTTTCACCAAATCATTCACCCAACTAAGTCATTTACAGTTCTGATTCAATGCAGAAAATGATTTGATGGCAACATATCTTTGTTTGTTGTGTCGATAGGAAAGTGTGCTAGAGAATATATTTCTAGCACTCCTCTTCTTTCAAAAATTTAAAGGCCATCATGTGAAGAAAGATGGAGATAATAATCATTTCAATAGGCTGCGGTTTACATAACAAACTTCTGTGAACATGTTTAAAAACCAAAATATCATCTTTAAGGAAAAGGTAAGACGATTCAGGATGCAGGTTTGCTAAAACAATACGTATAAACACTCAGAGGAGATGTGATTTCAATAAAGAATCATTCATAATCTTATAAGTATACTATCAGAATTGAAACTATGGACACCAGACAAAAAACTTTAAATATTACATTAGTTACCTCCAAATCATTGGCTGTCTAAATGCACGACACAAATCATAAATAGCTTCTTTTAAAGAATGGAACCACTTTAATGACAAGGAGTCCCCTTTCTTAGAATGCTTTGATTTGCTGCTATTCGCTGATCTCCTTTTTGCGTTCTTTTTGCTCTTCTTCCTTCTTCTTGTGCTATTATGAGACTTTTTATTTAAAGGACTATCTTCATCTACAGAACTACCATTCATATGTGAATCCCTTACAATTGAATCCTCTGGTGAAACTATGCTATTTATTGAGTTCTCCTCCACAAAACAGCATGATAATAACTGTAGACATGGTAATACACAAAATAGAAGAAAAATAGCCTTTATCTGTAAATTGGATAATGCATATCCTCCTAACAAACTCCCACATATTCCTCCCAAAGCCATAGAAGACCAAGATATTGACTGAAGATCTCCCGCAAACGAGGCCCTGACCAACAAAGCATTCACTTAATCAGAGTGTAAGAAAAGCATTCAGAAATATTAAATGAACAAAGTATCATAATCCAAAGTCAAAACGAATGTTAGACACCAACATGATGTAGAATATCCACCATTAAGGTTCAGAAAGGGAATCAATCTAGGACAAACCTTATGTATGCGACCAATAACTGAAATAAGGCCAAGTTAAAGGTCATGGACAAAAGTTACAACATTAACTTTGTATTGGAAACGGCCTTCATGAATCCATTATATTGGAAGATTGGAAATTTGTATGTCCACAGAAAGTAAAAATTATATATAATTCAGTTTTAGTTAGAAGGATGAGATGTTAGGATCAAATCAAAACAAAAATTTCTTGTGCCAAAAAATAAAAATATTTCCCAATGTCGTGTAACTTGAACAGGGTAGCAAACAATTAGAACGGAGTCTCAAAAAATCTGCAAACAAACGCTCTTTCCCGATTCTTTTTCAAAATTTCACTGCTTTTCAGTGATCAATAAGTGACATGCACACCATTAGTATTTGATTTTATTCTCCTTCCTTGTTCTGAAGATTGAAAAACATTCTTGTTGTCCCATATTTTTGAATTACCAATACTAATATGTAGGAACACTACTCAATATGAGGTTTGTCTGCAAAAAATGAGAATCAGGAACTTGTGTACAAACATACCGGTCAAATCTTACTGCCTCAGCTATCA
The DNA here is from genome assembly GCA_963425845.1 of Sphenostylis stenocarpa. NCBI lineage: Eukaryota > Viridiplantae > Streptophyta > Magnoliopsida > Fabales > Fabaceae > Sphenostylis > Sphenostylis stenocarpa. The sequence continues at coordinate 21,222,170 of OY731403.1, forward strand.
TTGCGTCAACAACAACATCTGCCATGGCTGAGCCCAAGTTTTGTGCTGTCAACAATACCATCAAGTGCCATGTTGAATTCCTCAAGGTTGAATTTAAGCCTAAAATCAACCATGGCACCAGGGAAAGCACAGTGGCAATCACTAAGTAGGGAACCCGTTTTCTTCCTTTAATTGGAATGCAATCAGAAAGTATTCTGTGTATCAGTAGCCAAATCAGATTGCAAGGAGATATAGTATAAAGTTGATTTAGTAAACAAACAGGTACACATAAACAAAAACTACACAAATTAAGCTGCAGCTTTTAATAGTCAACGCAGTTCTTTAGATTGGAGAGTTAATATGAAAACAATACTAAAATTTATATTCATGCAGATACTTTTCACGCTCAATCAAAAAGTTACTTATCCATCCAAAAACCTCGTCTTCTTGTTTTAATGAAATGAAAAATAATTTGAAACAGCTACTGGTATATATAATTTAATTTGATCTCAGATTTTTTCATGACCTTTCCCTTTTTCATCATATAAAATCAAAATTCTGTCGCATCTTCAAAATACTTGCATAAGAAAGCTGAAAACAGTTGAGAGAATCATAATATCATAAGGAACATAAGAACAGAAAAGCATCACAATAAAATTATTCAGTTTGGTATAATTGCAAATCTACCTTAACTATATACAATATGTTTACTGACTACTTTCAGTGCATGCACAAATCTCCTTCTTTGTGTTAAATGTTTCTACATGCGAGTAATCAATTAAAAAACAATGATCCATACCCATATAATGGTTTAATGCTCCATGGAAAAAATGCGACTGAAAACACAAATTGGGAAGCTGAAGGTGACAACTTTAGATTATCTTTAAGCTGGTAGGAAATAGATGTCCATACAAAAGACCTAAAACCCTGCATTAATTAATTGAAAGGATAAAACAAAAATGAAGGCATTAATTACCCTTATACAATGCTATGTTATCATGTCACTCCAGCAATCTAATAGCAAATGATAAACTTGTGAAATAAACATTACTCAGAAAATGTACAAAATAATAAAGAACAAATTCAGATTCAGAGAACTTGTTTGCAAAGAAAAATTACAAAACAAATGAATTGACCAATAATACCCATTGTAACAAAACCAAGAAGAAACTATCAGACTTCAGATCTTAAAGAAAAGAGGGAAAAAAATAAAACCCACCATCAGTTCCACAAAATGATTCAAAATTTAAATGAAAAGAAACTAAAGGATGGAGAATTGAGACCTGGGTGAAGTAAATCAAGCAAATCAGCCAAAGAAATGAGGCCCCAAATGCAGCATTCAACTGCTTCGTCCATTGGATCATTGTCGACACAAAACCTCACTCTTGGGAACTCTTTTGCGCGCGTTTTCTTTTATGTGTTATTAGTGTCCACTACGAAGATGCTGCTGATTCATTCTAGTGTTATGTTTCGGACAATGGAAAAAACAATTTCCGTTTTCCCTCCCAACGGTTTCCACAGAGCAGGGAGTTATTCACTTGTGACGGTTTTGTCCCTTCCTCGTTGAGTCACGAGCTTGCATCAATAGGGTTAGTTCCGTAATTTAGTTGTATGTCTGACACGTCCATGAATCCAACCCAATTTTGCCACGTTTGCAACAGGGACCCACTGGTATTGACTTTACCGTTTGACTCTTTTTCTGAAAATGGCCTTTTATAGGCCAAATATTTGTATTGACTTTTGTAGTTAAGGGGCAAAATATACTACTTCCCATTTTGTAACATAGCTTTTTAATTATTCTTTATTGTTGAAAAAATTTATTAAGAATCATGAAATTGTTGTAACTGTTTTCTTTATTTAACAAACATCACTTTTAATTTTACAACTTTTAACAAATTTTAAGTTTCATTATATTTAAGTTAAAAAAGAAATTAACCTTCAAATTCGTTTACCAGTTAGAAATCATCATTTGCCTAACTGTAAGTTGGAATTAGTGATAATCTATTGGTACTTATTTTTCTCAGACAATTAGGAACAAAAACAAGTTCAAATATTATTCTCCACTTGTAACTCTTCGTATTTTTCCATGTGTTATGATATTTCGAAAAGATCTAACATGGATCATAACATATCTGAATTAGGCATAGGTAGATGCTTCATTTTGGTAAAACTTAACTACATCTATTATTCATCTACTTTTACTACATCCCTTTATTCCTTGTAACATTTTCATTTCTAAATCACATGTTGGTTTTTTCACAAATGGAAGTATTCACCAGTTATTTCACCAAGTTATTAGCCTCAAACTCTTCATAACAATTTACTCAGGAGCCATCTTGTTGAGCTATGCTGGAGACTCAATCATGTCAATGGAACAGTCTAGCTGAACATGACTCCTAATTTCAAACACTTAAGAACTTGAAAGCAGTTTGAACATCCTTATCCCCTCTGCCACTGCAATTAACCACACAACCTTAGTTCCATTTGGAAGGATAGGGCAGAGTTTCTCTAAATATGCAAGAGCATGAGATGTCTCCAAAGCAGGAATAATGCCTTCCAGCTGTGATACTCTCTTAAAGGCTGCAGATTACAAAAAACCCCAACATGAGACAAATAAACAAGATACAAGGATTAAAATAACTTCAACTTCTGATCTTGGAAAATATAAGATAAGATATACATATGCTAATAGTAATAGCTCTACTGCCTCTACTTGATAATAAATGGCATGTTGTTTACACAGCAATGTTCCATTTGGTAGAGAGAAAAAAATAGAGTGGAAGAGAAAGAAAAGGAAGAAAAAGAGGTAAGAAATGAATGAAAAGAGGAGTTATTTAATAAATTGGCAAAATGAGGGAAACGATAACTGAAGAATTCGTAATGGCAAAATGAAATGAATAGTGAACCAGGAATTGTGATTCATAACAAGTTAACAATGGCTACCATTAACATATATTTCAATTAAGCTAACAATATGTGATCATGATAAAGGTCGAAAATAGTTACGCCATGTATAAGATAACTTGTTACAACTCTTTCTTAGACATCAATTCATTTCATTCTTCTATTTCTCGCTTCTGTCACATTTTATGTTTTAGTTCCTAATCTTATTTATTTGAATATTTATAGAGGGTGAAAAATGACACACAAAAAATAAACCAAACCATGACAAACTAAATTCAAGTGACTCATTTTTTTGCCAAAGATATCACTACACATCTTCTACCTTCCAGTGCTTCTTCATCAGTAACACTGTAGTATTCAGCACGCCCTACATCTTTCAAGAAACTATGCTCTGGTCCAACTCCAGGGTAGTCCAACCTGTACAATGAAAAAGGAAAACTGGAATGAACAAAAACTTGGATAAACAACAGAAAAAGTAAACAAATACTAACCAGATGAATTACCCTGCACTGATAGAGTGGGGTTCAATTATTTGCCCGTCGTCATCCTGCAAAAGATAGCTCATAGCTCCATGCAAAACCCCAATTTCTCCTTTTGTTAATGTAGCTGCATGCTTACCACTTTCTAGGCCCAACCCTGCAGCCTCCACACCAATCAGTCTAACATCTTCGTCATCAATAAATTCATGGAAAAGTCCCATGGCATTTGAACCACCACCAACACATGCTAACAGAACATCTGGCTTCCCTCCCCACTTTTCCAACGCTTGCTTTCTTGTTTCTTTACCAATCACTGCTTGAAACTCTCTTACCATCTTTGGATAGGGATGTGGCCCTGCAACAGAGCCCAAAATATAATGTGTTGTCTCCACATTGGTCACCCAATCCCGTATAGCTTCTGATGTAGCATCCTTCAGTGTAGCAGTCCCAGAATGAACTGCTCTGACCTACATCACAAAAGTATCAAAAGTGTATTTTCTTAAGCATTTGGAATTTTAAAATATCAGTAGTATATTTTCTTCAAAAATAGTTAACACATCAACCTAATTTCTAGTTTCCTATGTGTAATTCCTTCAGAGACAACTATACTCGACACTCTGTCAGACACTAGGAGGCACTCACTTGCCATTCGTTTCCTGATTTTTCGGTTTTAATCGTAAAACTGTCACCTTGTTTTCAATCGGTTTCTTGTTTCAAAGATTTGTGCATGAAACTGTTTCCTCTGTTTCTTATTCAAATCATAGGAAACATGAAACAGGTTAAAAAAATAGGTGACAGTTTTGTAATTAAAAAGTGGGAACAGAAGATGATAACAGAAAACAAAAGCAAGAGTGAAAACACCATACATATTTCCCTTGGTTCCCCACGTTGTGGCGTACCACCTCCATCTACTAGACTCAACCAATATTGGTAATAAAACACCAACCGATAAGAAAAGGAAGTACTGGTACCAAAGTTGTGATCATTTTCTCATAAGAAAGAAGGATGATTAAGAGACACCCAAACATTTAATATACAACTAAATAAATTAATATAGTTATATTATTAGTATTTTATTAAAGTAGTTGCAGGGAAGTTGTGTTGTGAATATAAATTTTTCTTTCTCATAAACATTCCCATTCCCCACAAAAACATAGGTCATATAATATATATTGACAACTACTGTAACACAATCATCCACAAGTCAATTTATTATTATTATTATAATCATAAAAAGAATTAATCAAACTAAAGATAATTAAAAATTAATATTATATTATTAAATGGAATTGTTGGAAAAATGTTTTAGATAAGAGGGTGTTAAAATATATTTTTCCAACATAATATCCTAATAAACAACACAACTCTTTCTAGAAATAATCCAATAAACAACTTATAATTATAACAATGATAATAATAATAAAAAAAATAAAAGATTGTTGAAAATAACCCAATATAATAATAATAATAATAAAATTTGAAAGTGTAAATTGGGTGTCAAATCATTATTGTAAACAAAAACTAAGTACAAGCCTTTAGCCAACGTACCTCAGCACCAAGAAGCCGCATTCTGAACACATTAAGAGCCTGTCTCTCCATGTCCCTCGCCCCCATATAGACCACACACTCCAACGCAAACCTCGCACACACAGTGGCAGTGGCCACCCCATGCTGCCCCGCACCAGTCTCAGCAATGACCCTTCTCTTCCCCAATCTCTTCGCCAGCAAAGCCTGACCAACTGCATTGTTGATAAACATAGAATATACGATTACAAATACCGTATCATGCCATGATTCTACATGATTAATTTTTTCCATATTTAGCTTGGCATGACAGCGATACACAGTGATGCACATTAATGTCATATCTGTTAATAGACAAATTTAGGATACCGACTATAATGGTTAGCGTGATTATAGCCTAGAATGTTTCTGTATTTCATGTATATATTGTGCTATCATATTCAATACAAGACAAGGGTTTTTTGGAAATATTTTTATCATGGTATCAGAGCGAACCAAACTCTGATATTCAACAGCCCGAGAACACAGTCGTACTTCTAAAATGGCAGAGAGAGGAGAGGCGGTGAAGAAAACACCATCGCCATACGATCTGAGTGCCAGTGATAATCCTGGAAATGTGATTACACAGGTACAATTACGAGGAGAGAATTACGAGGAATGGGCAAGGGCCGTGAAGATATCTCTCGGGCTCGAAGGAAATGGGGTTTCATAGATGGAACTCATAAGGAACCTGAAGAAGACACATCTGAGATAGAAGATTGGTGGACAATTCAATCGATGCTTGTATCTTGGATACTAAACACTATAGAACCTAGTTTGCGTTCCATCGTTGCATACATGGAAAACGCAAAGGACCTATGGGATGACATCAAGGAACGATTCTCGATCGTGAACGGACCAAGAATCCAGCAGACTAAAGTCGAGTTGGCAGTAATGCAAACAACAAGAAATGACTATGGTTTCCTATTATGGGAAGTTGAAAACGTTGTGGGATGAACTGGCAAATTACGAGCAAATCCCACGAGTGTAGATGTGGGGGATGCAAGTGTAATATTATGACGCAACTTGAGAAACGAAGAGAAGAAGAAAAAATTCATCAGTTCTTGATGGGGCTAGATGATGAGGGCTATGGAACTGCACGGTCAAATGTTTTGGCAACAGATCCATTACCCTCGTTGAATCGGGTGTATGGCACCATGGTGCAAGAAGAAAGGGTGAGAACAATCACCAGGTCTAAAGAAGAGCGAGGAATGATCGTGGGAATGGCTATGCGAGCGGAAACCAGGAACAAGTTGCGCAATGAAGCGAAAGAAAAATCGGTTGTTTGCATGCAAGTGTGGAAGGAAGGGACATGACAAAGGCAATTGCTTCAAGATCATTGGTTACCCAGAATGGTGGGGAGAGAGACCACGAACCGATAGAAACGATGAAAAAATTCAACCTTCCGAGGAAAAGGAGGAACGACTCGCGTCAATATGGCGCACACTGGTGCAGATAACGTTGGTTCAACCGAAAAACCAGAAGTCGCAGGACTGCGTAATGAGCAATGGCAGATCTTGACAGCAATGTTGAATTCTCGCAAGGCAAATGAAACTGAAAAGATGACTGGTAAGAAAGCATGTGACTTGTGGATTATTGATAGTGGCGCCTCTAATCATATGACAGGAACACTAGAAAACTTGAGGGAGAGTCGAGCCTTGGAAGGGTGCCCAGTGGGACTACCAAATGGTGAATTGGTGCTGGCAAACAAAGAAGGATCGGTTTTCCTTGATGGAGGACTGAAACTTAAACATGTTCTATATGTTCCGAAATTGAATTGCAATTTGATTTCAGTATCACAATTGACGAATGAAGTAAAATGTACAGTACATTTTACCGATAGATTTTGTGCAATGCAGGACCACACTTCGAGGATGCCGATTGGAGCGGGTGAACGAAAAGAGGGACTCTATTGGTATCGTGGTGTGAGTGGCATAAAGGCGTATCGGACCAATGCGTAAAATCAACTAGAGATTTGGCACAAGCGAATGGGACATCCTGCCTACCGCATTGTTAGAAAAATTCCGCATCCGAACAACGTGAATAGAAATACGGATACAACTCATGTGTGTGAAGTGTGTGAGAGATCAAAGCAATGCGTAAACACATTTCCTTTAAGTGATTTTCAAGCATCCAATATATTTGATTTAATACATTGTGATTTATGGGGTCCATATAGAACTCCCTCGTCTTGTGGTGCATCTTACTTTCTCACTTTGGTTGATGACTGTTCTCGAGCCGTGTGGATATATCTCTTGAATAATAAGAAAGATGTGTCACAAACCTTAATGCATTTCATCGCCTTAATAGAACGACAATACGAGAAACAAGTCAAAATATTACGAAGTGACAATGGAACCGAGTTTATGTGTCTTCAACGATATTTTCAGCAACATGGGATACTCCATCAAACCTCATGCACTCGGAACACCTCAAGCAAAATGGGAGAGCCGAACGAAAACATCGACACATCCTAAATGTAGCTCGTGCTCTACGATTTCGGGGAGAACTTCCACTTCAATTCTGGGGAGAATGCATTTTGACCGCAGGATACTTGATCAATCGTACACCCTCAACCGTTCTCCATGGAAAAACTCCATATGAAATATTGAATGGGAAGCCACCCACTTATGACCATCTACTGGTATTTGGATGCTTGTGTTATGCACATAACCAAGATAGGAAAGGTGACAAATTTGCAAGTAGAAGTCGCAAGAATGTATTTGTTGGATATTCAATCGAAAAAAGGGTCGGAAATTGTTTGATCTCGGAAAGAGAAGTCTTCCGGACTTCGAGAGATGTTAAGTTTGTAGTAACATGAATTCCCGTTTGCCTCTCTTGCCCACGCAGACATTCGGAGGTAGGATTGCCTACCGTTGATGTTGGCATTGTCGAGGAAGCATTGCCCGGACTTGGTGCAATGAACAATGCGGAACACGTTGTGGAGACCGATGACGTTAACCCCACAACGAAGATGTGCCCACAACCGAGTTTAGGGAGGGCCACGCCGAATGCCATGAACAAGAGCCTCCCACCCGCATCGTTCTCCCACCGTAACAAACCGACTCTATGATGACGGAACTAGAGGTTCCCGAGGAGCATACTGTCCCCGCATCCCCGGGGAAAGGTCTTCGTGTACGAAAGCCATCTCGTGAAGCTTCGTGATTATGTCACTAACACCACTTTACAACTCTGGTCCCTCAATTCGCACTCCACATTCAGCCTTCCTCGTGTATGCCTTACAGCTTGACAAAGTACTTAAATTGTGCTAAATTCTCCTTCCCCCACCGAACCTTTCTTGCAGCCCCTTCATGCGAGAGAGAACCCGTGCATTTCTTTGAAGCCGTTCGGGATGTTAGATGGAGAGATGCCATGGCTAGTGAAATTCGGGCCCTCCAAAGTAATGAAACATGGGACATTACTCCTCTACCTAGCAGGGAAGAAGCCTCCGGGTTGCAAGTGGATTTATAAAATCAAATATCATTCCGATGGGAGCGTTGAACGCTTCAAAGCCCGATTAGTTGTCTTGGGAAATCACCAAGTTGAGGGGATTGACTATGACGAGACCTTTGCCCCGATGGCAAAGATGGTCACCATTCTGGACAAGTGTTGGCAAGTGGCGTAGCCAAAGACCGGGAACTCCATCAAATGGATGTCCATAATGCTTTTCTCGCACGGCGATCTTGAGGAAGATGTGTACATGAAAATGCCGCCGTGGTTCTTGGTGTCTCAAAAGGGTATGGTGTGTCGTATCCGCAAGTCCCTTTATGGTCTTCGTCAAGCTCCTTGGTGTTGGTTTGCCAAGCTCTCAACTCGCTCTTGTTCAATATGGGTTTCAACGTTCTTCGTCTGATCACTCCTTGTTCATCTTTCGCAAAGGAGATGTCGAACTCGGTTGTGTTAGTTTACGTGGATGACCTAGTCATTGTCGGCAATCATCATGAAGACATTGCGCAATTCAAAGATTATCTTCATCAATGTTTTCGTATGAAGGACTTAGGGAAATTAAAATACTTTCTTGGGGTGGAGGTTGCCGGATCTCCTACAGGAATTTTCTTGTGTCAACTAAGTATGCGTTGGACATCATAGTCAAGCAGGATTGCTTGGAGGGAAACTCGTGTCCACGCCAATCGAAGAAAATCATCGCTTAGCATTGGTCGATGGCGAACTACTTTCTCGACCCGAGTCAATATCGACGTCTCGTCTGGTCGCCTTATTTACTTGTGTTTTACACGACTCGAATTATCTTACAGTTGTTCATGTCCTATCTCAATTCATGCAACAACCGCGTCAGGAGCATTGGCGGCTGCACTCCGCGTGGTATGCTATTTAAAGGGCAGCCCGGGTCGGGTGTGCTTTTAAAAAGAGAGAGTGACCTTCGTCTTTATGGTTGGTGTGACTCTGACCGGGCAAGTTGTCCTCTCACTCGAAGATCTCTCACCGGGTTGGTTTATTTTCCTTGGTCAATCCCCCGTTTCCTGGAAAACCAAGAAGCAACATACGGCTTCTCGATCATCCGCCGAGGCGTAATATCGTTCTATGGCCAACACGACATGTGAGTTGAAATGGCTTCAAGGCCTTCTTTCGAGCCTAGGCATTACTCACACCGACCCTATGACTCTCTACCGTGACAACCAAGCCGCCCTTCACATTGCCAAGAATCCTGTGTTTCATGAACTGGACAAAACATATTGAAGTGGATTGTCATCTTATTCGTGATGAAATACAACACAATCATATCCAACCCTCCTATGTGTCCACTCATCATCAACTGGCTGATCTCTTCACCAAATCTCTTGGCGCCACTAAATTTGGTTCTTTCTTAGCAAGTCGGGCATTCATAACCTTCATACTCCATCTTGAGGGAGGGTGATAAACATAAAATATACGATTACAAATACCGTATCATGCCATGATTCTACATGATTAATTTTTTCCATATTTAACTTGGCATGACAGCGATACACAGTGATGCACATTAATGTCATATCTGTTAATAGACAAATTTAGGATACCGACTATAATGGTTAGCGTAATTATAGCCTAGAATGTTTCTGTATTTCATGTATATATTGTGCTATCATATTCAATACAAGACAAGACAAGACAAGGGTTTTTGGAAATATTTTTATCAATTGTTGATCTTGTGCGCCCCCGTGTGGTTCAGATCCTCCCTCTTCAGATACACCTCGGGCCCTTGGCCGTCACGCGCATAGTGGCGCGTGAGCCTCTCCGCGAAGTAGAGCGGGCTTTCGCGACCTACGAAGTCCCGCAGAGTCTCCGCCAGCTCTTTCTGCGAAACACGGAAACTTTATCGTATCTGGGAATTGCGGATTCGGATAAAATGGAAGTGGATTTTGGGATTTGAAATGTAAGGCATAGAGAGAAGAGAAAAGAAGAGAACCTGGAAATGTTCGTCGGAAGCAAGGGAGTGAAAAGCAGATTCAAGTTCGGTGAGGGCGAACATGAGTGTTTCAGGGACGTACTTGCCGCCGAACCGGCCGAACCGGCCGCGTGAGTCCGGTCGCTGAGAGTGGACCGAACCGGTGTCGCAGTTCGCCATTGGAGGAACTGAGATGGGAACGGGAATGAAGGAAAAGGAAGATATATGCTCGAAGGAGGAGCAAGTTGCAATACAATATTAAATTTAGAAGTAAAATAATTTAAATAATAATAAATTATATATTAAAAAATGATTTTATCTCAGATTTAAATAATATTAAAAATACATTTATATCAAATTTAAATTTAAATAAGAATATTTTAGATTTTCGGTATACTTAGCCAAGCTTGTAAGGAATACGTCAATTCCAATATTTTATTAAAAATTTTAATTTTAATTTTAATTTTTATAAGATTCAATTAGTTATAAAATTTAACTAGATAACAGTTTATTTAAAAGTACCAAGTTTTTCTTATTTTTTTTTAATTATCTATAATGTTAATCTGAAACGTTCAAGTTTTAGTTCTTTTCAACCCTCTTTGTGATATATTTATGATTTAGTTATTGATAGATAACGTAAAGAAACAAAGGAGTAATGTTTCCAAAAATCTCTTGAGAAAGGCATAGTTATTATTAATCCCTGAAAAAAGTTCAAGACATGACTAAAATATAAGAAAGAATAAAAGAAATGATTTTTTTTCTAAACATTTTTAAAAGAGAAAAATACGAAGAAGAATTAAAATTTTTCTATAAACTAAAATTATCTTATAATTTGTTTATATAAATTCTTTTAATTTATATTTAAATTAATTTTAATTTATGAGGAAAAAAAATCTCATGTTTTTCATAGAAATATTTATAGAAAAACTCATACAAACATGCTCTAAGAAACATACATTAAAATAAATTGGATAATGTAATATTAATTAATGTTTTAATTTTGTAAAATTTATCAATATGTTTTGTTGTGTGTCTCTTGATTAACGTAAGTACTTGTCTTATATTTTTCATACATCACTGAGCTGAATTTGACCTCTTCCAACAAATTTTCTTCATTCATAAAGTCAAGGAATTCAACCCTTGTCATCATGTTTACACAAACTAGCTATATCAACGTTGTGAAACTTTGGCTGTGATGGATCCCAAACATTTCAAATCCACAAGTTAGATAAATAAATATGCATTTAAGCCATGAGTCTCAGTGCACTGTTCAATGACAGTGCCATTTACTATTGTTTTGCTTTGTTCTCTATAATATTACCATTTACAATTACTCAAATGTCTCATGCTTACTTTTTCTAGGTTTTATAAAAACATATATGGTATAAAGAAAATATGCTCATACACTCATTAGTTTCAAACTAGTTCAACCAAAGCATGAGCACTCTGAGATTCAGTGCAAGACAATATATATCAAATGCAGTAAGTTGGAACACTGGTGGGTCGATACACAAAGGTCCTGACAATGTGTGAATATCCTGATGGGTGATTGTAACTGAATTTGACCCCCAAGCTGCCCTCACCAAGTTGAGTGCACTGCTCATGGAAACTACTGATTGGTCGAGCTAGACATGCGTCCCACCGATCACTCTCCGGCATTGTCTCAGCTACTGTGTATATCCCCTTGGCATCTGTGAAGGCCTGATAGTTTAGAACTTCTCCAGACTTGGTGATGCAAAGGACAGCAACCTCAGCACCTGCATTAGAACACTATGATCAATTATCTTTAGTTGGAAAAAAAAAAAAAAAGGAGAGATAGTAGTCTAAAAGTATGCTCCAGTAATGTTAAAATCTTTGGAAATTGCATTCTGATTTGTGAGTTACACCAAGATTTTGCAATGCACTAGCAAAAGAAATTCTGTGTGAATCAACAACAAGAAGAAATACGAGTGAGTGACCGATATTGAAGTGGTATCATGATGAAAGAGTGAAAAAAGTACACTCATAACATAGTGAAATAGAATATGAAACCGGAAATTTCCAAATAGTGAGAGGAGGATGCTGGACTATACTTCAGCATCAAAGCAAATGCAAAGGATGGTAAGTTGACCAGTGGCATGTCCTTTGTTCAGATTTTGTATGATTGTTCAATTTCAAAATTAAACTACCATCCGAATAATGAAATGATATGAAAGTTGAAACTATGAATCATCAACAAAACGGTTAATCTAAAAATGGGATAACTTAAAAACTAGATACAAAAGAATAAGAAAGATGGATCATTAGGATATCGAAGAACCAACATTAAATGTTATAAGTTCGACATCAGTGGCATACAAAGGATCATTAGGATAAAAATACAGAATTTCATATCAAACTTTTGAAAATTAGAACAATCAGCCAATTGAGAGGTAAACTTTTCAACAAACTCCCAATAGTTTATGTACATAGAGTAAATAATAAGACAACAGAAAATAAGAGAATTTCACTCCGATTGAGAGAATGAGTTTAAGAGACACTTATCTCCTACATAAACATAGAAAGACAGCTAGGTGTTTATTCCTACGAGTTTGGTCTCATTACTCTAAAGTACTCATAGAACAGTAATACAAATTCTCTCTTGCAAGGACTCTAGGAATTAGTAGAAAACCCTCCTTTCTTATATCTCTCTCTTTACTAGAATCTTTTAAATAACATTTGAAACTGCCTTAATCCTCATCTGTGTCGCAAGGATGTGAACGAAAATGATAGGGAGTAAAATACGGTTATCATTGAAAATGTACGGCAAAATGTTCAATTCCTTCTTGAGCTTTACTTTGAGACACACTGATAGCTACCTCATAAAGGGAGGTGGTTTAACATAAATGATATTGACATATCATAGTACCGTTAAGTAGCTTTGAATTCACAAGAATTAGCATGATCATACAACATATCCGCAAGCATAAATCAACTAACACAACACAGACATCAGTTTTCTTAAAAAGATGAAAGGGTAAGAAATAAAAAATCTTCACAATGATTACACATTACTAGCCATTGATAAAATAAACTTACAAGGAATGGCAATGCAAAGCGAGCAGGAGGAAGAGACTATCGTGCAACATATTTTTCAATTAGTCATACCATCATCCAAAAATCAATATACCGACTGGATCAGGAACGCAATTCCAGATATCAAATTCAACTTGGGATTGAAAAAAGAAAAAATTTCACTCCCAACATAAGTTAATCAGGTAATGCATTCTTATGAATATCTGCAAATTCGTTGATCAAACCAATCAGGGTCATCTCATTCTCCTTCTGTTGATTAGTAAAACAAATACAAACAAACAATTCAGCACATCCTTTGATTAAACCAATCAGGGTCATCTCATTCTCTTTCTGTTGATTAGTAAAAAAAAAAAAAAAAAAAACAAGGAATTCAGCACAGGCCATCAATCATCATCATCACCATCTACAAATGTCAATAAACAAATTCTGAAAACATCTTCCTTGTTCCATCCCCTGTGCCACCAGGTCTAACTGGCTTATAATGACTAAACAATACAGTGCACAGTCTACGCAAGGTTTCAAATAGCACTATCGGATACCACAATGTTGGCTGTAACTACAAGGTTTTTGGATTCTCCGCTACTGCAATTGTAGCCATATTTGCCCGCAATTTCCTACAATATCAAATATCACAATAAAACTGCAAATGCTACCGAAATTTAAAATCTTGATATTCTGTTGCTATAGGATAAAATTGAAGGTTTTAAATTGACGGTAGCACTGCAATTGAAGAGCTAAACAGTTAAAATGCTAACTACTAACCACACCACGAACCAACACACAAGTCAAATTTTCAACACAATTAAACAAACTTGGATAATGATATATGGCTTATTTACAACAGCAAAAAGCAAACACTTTCATCAAATAGGGAAAACACCATTTCAGAAACTTGATCAAAACGACACAAATTTAAAACAAAACGCCAATTGAAAAGAGAGAAAGAAAGAAAGAGGAAAAACCTTCAATCACATGATCTTCAGGTCCAAGAGAAGAATCCCCACAAACATCACAAACAACTCTTCCATGGATTTCCCCAGTCCAAGCACTCACACCCCAAACAGAAAGCAAAAGAATCAAACCCATCACTGTCTTCTGCTTTTCCATGGTTGAACTTGAGAAAAACAACAAAAAATGGCACCTTTCTCAGAGCACTCTGTTTTTGGGTAGTTTTCGTTAAACTCTCACAGTGCATTGATATTTCCACCGACACAATTGAGATGATACATACATAATCACAAAAATACAAGCATCACAACTCAATTTATTATTATTATAATCATAAAAGAATTCAATTAAATTAAAAATAATTTAAAATTAATATTATATTATTAAATTGAAATAGAATGGTTGAAAGTTATTTGTAAAAGGTGTTAAAATATCTTTTTTCCTGGTGAAATGCTGAATGACCGAGTCCAACGCCCGAGTCAACTGAAGTAGGGACTGAAGTGTCATTATGTAAAATTTTCAGGGGTAAACTGGAAAATGAAGAAAACATGCCCCATAAATACTAACCAAACCCTTGTTGTGTACTTGTGTTGTGCCGCATCCAAGAGAGTCACTTGAGGGGACTGGTAGGTTATCCATACTCCTTGTTTTGGTGCATTGGGAGTTTCGTGTGATGTCTGATTGTTTTACTGTTTGTGCAATGCACGCTTTGTATAAGACTTTTTTTGTAATTGACGCTCATAATCAAGCTCAATGCCGCTCTTTCCAGTTCTGTTTTCCTATAATGTTTTCCTTTTTTAAGACGAGTATAATGTCTGCCACGGTGACTTATTAACTTTTAATTTAAAATATATAAAGTTTTTTTTTTTTTTTTTTTTTTTCTTTCACCTCTATGGGTAAAGTTTGTTATTCTTTAATTTGATGGTTACCATATGATTATCGTAATGTTTTAAATTCTATCCACCACTATAGATTCATTATGGTCTTTTCTATTTCAGAAATTGCAGAATAATGCAGTTATAATTGTAGCTGTTTTGATCATAAAATTCTTAAATGTTGCTGTTACAGTTGCAGTTGTGGAAATTTCTTGAAGAATTCTCCGGAGGAGGATTTTTTGGTACTTCGGAGTTGCAGGTGAGAGTAGGATACAAAGTGGATGTTTCTTGCGATGTTCTAATCTGTTCTTTTATCTTGGCACTTTGGATTTGTTTTCATTGCTTTCAAATATATGGGCCGCATTAGTTGGATGACCATGATTGCCCTTTATTGTCATGAATGCAATTCCCTATGATGATTTATAATATTGAAAGTAGTGGACTGAATTCCCTTGAGGATAAATGAAATCTGAGGGATATTCTTTTTCACTTGAAGTATTGTGTGTTTGTGTAGCATCTTTATGAGTCCTAATGTTCAGCGTCTAGACAAATTTGCATTATTTTCTACTACTTCAATTGTCAATTTGTTAAGTGTTTTGTGTCATAAGCAATTGCTTTCATCTGTGTCAAGAACTGCTATAGCATGTATAAGCACAGCACTTAAGATCGCCTTCCTTAATTCTTACCATGGAAGCGTTTTGAGTCATAGCTGTGCAAAATCAACTTACCAATTATGGAGGTTTCCCATCAGGGTTTTCCTTGTGGGTCCTCCTCTCCCCCACTTGATTCATATATTAATGAGGCATAGACCCTTTTCACCATTGGACCTGTTACTTTTATCCTATTATTGTTGATGTTATTGGAACTGACTTCTTGTCACAGTAACATTCAACAAATAGGATTTCAGCTTCTTTGGTTCTTGATTAATGTCTCAGCTAGCAAGTGGGAACACTTACATCAAATATTACTTTCATTTTTTGTTGGCTTGTACCTTGATCACTGATTTGATTCTGTTTTAGTTGAATATACGAATGACATGTTTGATGAATCCATTATATATGTGAAAGGGGAAATCCTTTCAAAACGAAAATTGAGTCATTGATATGTTGACTTGTTAATCTGTTGTGTTGGGAAATACTATGAAATAATTTTAAAAAGATCACTAAATTAGTATATTTATCATATGCAGAAGGGCGTTGAAAAAGATTGCCCCCTCCCTTTTCATGCCCTGTTTGCTGGCTCGAACCCTATGAACAAACCCCTAATAATCATTTCTAGCTAAAGTGCAGCTGTAGGCACCAGAAAGCAGAGGCAGAAGTCTCTCCCTGCCATTTCACAGAGATCAAAATGGCAGCAAAGAAACCATGGAGAATCATTCCGAGACCCCTCCTAGAAACCATCCTCAACAACCACGCGCAGAGCACCACCGAGTCCCCCAACCCCTCCTCCTTCACGGCCCCGCAGGCGTCGGCAAAACCACCCTCATTCTCCAACGTGCCCTTCTCTCTCTCTCTCTCTCTCTCTCTATATATATATATATATATATATATATATATATATATTGTCTCTCTAAGACCCATTTCACATTTTTCCATTCTTCTTGGCGAGTTTACTCCCCGATCGGAACAAAGGCCCTCATCTCACCGGTTACGTTGACTTCGCCGAGCTTATGAAAGGCAACCTGGGCACATCACCCGGCCCGTGGGCCTCTTGGTCCACCTCGTCCTCGGCCCGCCTCTCCGATTGCCGCAAAATCTTGGAGCATTGCGTGGAGTCCATGGTCGAGAAGGGTGTCGGCCGCAGGAACCATCACCTCCCAACAAATATTCACTACTCTCAACAAATGGCACGGCCTCACCGCCGCCCTTCGCCACGTGCCTTGCGAGCAAGTCCCATGCTTCGGACCGGGCTTCCTCGCAGCCGCTATGGGAACGTGCCGTATTCGCCATGTCCAGGGAATGTACCACGGCCGAGGTTGGTCGGATTTTGGGATTTGGGGAGAATGAGAAGAATGGCTTGTCCTTTGAGGAGGCTTCTTACATGAAGGAATCGGCTGCGGCACCGAAGTTGGCGAAGAAGATAATAGCGCTTCATCAAGGGTGGAGGGCAAATGCCATTACTCACATGAATCGCACCGGCATGTTCTCCGGGACTTTGACGCATTCTTGTACCGATTGGCCTTGCTTGTTGTTGGAGTTCTTGTCACAAGTCGCTGAAATTGACCATTTTCGGGTAAATGAAGTTTGTTTTCGCAAAATACTCAATTAATCAAGGTTTTTAATTGCACTCATGGATGCCATTCTTTTAATTGCGTGCAATTGTGGCGGATGTAGCCTCAATTGCAGCTTGCGAAGACCACCAAAACCATGATTTGCGACTGCAGTTGTGGTTTTGGAACATAATTGTAAACCTTGAAACAAATTATTGGATATATTAAAGATGCATTTCACTCTAGTATGCAACCGGAAATGATTTTCTTTTGTAAGATTGATGCCTATTTATCTATGCTATGAAGTGATATTGGATTGCTTGTTTTTGTATAGTGTGTTGTGACTTGAGATGTTCAAACTGATGATATATTCAAGTAATCGCAGCCAAAGCCGGTTATCAACAATATTGAAGTTCTAAAGCATGCCACTCGAAAATTCCGAGTCAATAGTCAGTGGACCCCTATATCATGATAGTCTGATATGGAGAATAATTGCTTTGGGTGCAAATGAGCGCTCGTCTCGCTGTTATCCTGGTGACATCTCGATAGGTTATTTTCTTAAGTTAAACTTTATTTCCTTCCTTCTCCTTACATCACAGGTTGCCGCACAAAATTCTAAAACTGTAGATTTTGATTCAATTTTTTTATTTTTTATCGCTTAGACATTTTTGCTTAGTGAGGTCATTTGTTTCACGAAGAACCCATTTGGTATCTTGTGGTTGTCAACTTTTCACATAATTACTTTTTTTGCATAAAAGGCACTTCAATCTTTTTAATAGATATATCAACTTCTGACTATGGGGAAACTATTTGTATCAAATGATAAAAAAGGGCCACTACTAGATGCCAACACCAGAATAAGTAGACTCAATTTTGGTATTTTCTATGTGTGTTAATTCATTACTTTTGTAGCAACCATATTTTGTGGTGATTTCAGCCCGTCAATTATGATTGTGTCTTATTGTAGTGAATCAAACATTTTGCATGTTGTGAGATATTATTTAGATACTGTTTAAATATTGTTTGATATTGTTAGATATTGTTAACCACAATATCAAACAATATCTTCTGTTTACTTTCAGTTACTCTTTTAGTTGTACCTCTCCCTATTATAAATAGATTACCCTATATGTAATTTATACACAAGGGAGATTAACCCTATACAGTTTTTTCTCAATTTTCAACATGGTATCTAGAGCTTAAGGTTTTTTGGGAATTTTTTTTTTGTCCCTGCCATTGCAACAGTCGCTATCGTAGCCACCGCCACCACCACCGCCGTCGTCGTCCCGACCGTCGGAGTGACCGTTTTGACCGCCGAGCACAGGGTTTTGCTCGCCTCTACCACACGACCTCCACGGTGGAAGTTTTGCCGTCATCGGAGTAGCCACGCTCCCTCACGCGCCACCAAAAGTCGCATCACCATCTCGCCTTGTCGCCGGGTGTGGTGGTGTGTCGTCCCTCTGTTCAGGCTGTTGCCACCTGCGTTTGACTCGCCTCGTTCCCCTCTTCCTGGATCTATTCTCGTTGCTCCAACCTGATCTCTTTGGTGTTTTTAGGGTTTTTCTCTCTCTTCCTCCATGGCATCTTCCGCTGCCTCTTCTGACTCTGAAATTTCTTCTCTCAGATCTAGTGGGTCTGACCAGTCAATCTTTACTAATTATGTCAATGTGAATTTGTCCATTGATAAGTTAGATGACACGAATTATGCAACTTGGGCGTCAGACATTAAACTTTGGCTTGAGAGCTAGGGGTATGTTCATCATCTTACTCAAAAGGTAACTGATATATTGCTTCTGGTGATCTTGTACGCTGGAAGAAAATTAATGCTCATATATGCATGGTTCTCAAGAATACCATCCAATCTTCTTTAAAACAAATTTTTCGATCTTATGACACATGTTCTGAAGTTTGGGAACAAGCCAAATTATTATACACCAATGACACTCAACGTCTTTATGGTGTTTATTACAACCTTTTTTATGTTATTGCTCCTCGGGATAAGGATCCTGTGGTGGATTATGTGGGTAAGATACATGCTCTTCTCCATGAATTTAATGAGTTATTACCTCCTGCATCTACTCCTGCCCAAGAATTAGAGCAACGGTTCAAGTTTTTCATGATTTTAATGTTACACGGACTTGTTGATAAATATTCCCATGTCCGTGACCAGATTTTGGGTTCCCCTGTTACACCCAATTTTATTTTACGAGTTCCTCCCTTCTGCGTGTCATATAAACCCCTCAATGATCCCCCTGTTTTTACTAATGATTCCTCTGCTTTGGCATCTCAACGTGATAATCGCAATCGCTCTCACAAGCCAGGCAAAGGGCATCACAAGTGTGACCATTGTGGCAAGCTAGGCCACAAAATTGACAGATGTTATGCTTTACATGGTCGTCCTCTTCGATCTACTGTCATTGTTCAGACTGATCCTTCCTCACAATCATCTGCTGTGGATCCTCCTTCATCTACTCCCCCGACATCAGACAAATATGCCATCTTCAATGATTTTCTTAAATGGTATGAGGATCGTAAGCGCTCTAGTTCCACTGCTTTTGTTGCACACACAGGTACATCTTTTGCTAGTCTGATTCAATCTTTTTCTATTGACCCTTGGGTTCTTGACTCAGGAGCCACATATCACATTACTGGTAACAAATCCTTATTTTCCTCTTTCTCTTCTGCCTATAATTTACCCTCTGTTACAATGGCTAATGGGTCTACAACTCTAGCTCATGGTGTTGGAACGGTTAACCTTTTTCCTTCCTTATCTGACCTTCTTGTTGCCCTTCGTAAAGGTATGCGTTCTACTCGTAATCCTTCTCCACATTATACTGCTTTGAGTTACCATAGAATATCTTCACCTTTTTATACGTGCCTCTCGTCTATCTCTTCTGTGTTTATTCCCAAATCTGTCCCTGAAGCTTTAGCCCACCCTGGTTGGCGTCAAGCCATGCTAGATGAACTTAGTGCTCTTCAGAGTAGTGGAACTTGGGAGCTCGTCCCCATTACCATCAGGAAAATTTGTTATTGGTTACACGTGGGTCTTTGCTATCAAAGTTGGTCCTGATAGTATTATTGATCACCTCAAAGCTCACCTTGTAGCCAAAGGCTATACCCAAATTTTTGGATTGGATTATGGTGATACTTTCTCTCCAGTGGCAAAAATGACTTCTGTTCATTTATTCATCGCTATGGCTGCTCTTTATCAATTGGATGTCAAAAATGCTTTCCCTAATAGATATTTACAAAAAGAAATTTATATGAAGCAACTGCTCGGATTTGTTGCTCAGGGGGAGTCTTCTAGATTGGTATGTCATCTTCGCAAATCTTTATATGGCTTAAAACCGTCTCCTAGGGACTGGTTTGGCAAATTTAGCAGTGTTCAACAATTTGGCATGACTAGAAGTGAGGCAAACCACTGAGTCTTTTACCGTCACTCAAGTGTTGGATGTGTCTATTTGATAGTGTATGTTGATGACATTGTTCTTACAGGCAGTGCCCATCATGGCATCTCCCAGATGAAATAACACCTTTGCTAACATTTTCAAACCAAAGATCATGGCAAACTCAGATATTTCTTGGGTATTAAGGTGGCACAATCTACCGATGACATTGTTATATCTCAAAGAAAGTATGCATTGGATATTTTGGAGGAAACTGGGTTGATGAATTCAAAGCCTGTTGACACACTCATGGATCCTAATACCAAACTCCTGCCAAATCAGGGGGAGCCTATGTCAGATCATGAGCAGTATAGAAGATTGGTTGAAAAATTAAATTATTTTACAGTTACTCGTCTTGACATTTCCTTTGCAGTCAGTGTGGTGAGTTAATTCCTCAATTCTCCATGTCAAGATCATTGGAATGCAATTATCCGTATGTTAAAGTACATCAAAGGGTCTCTTGGAAAAGGTTTGTTGTATGGTTCCAATAACCATACAAGAGTTTTTTGCTATTCAGATGCTGATTGGGCAGGATCTCCCTCTGATAGAAGATCTACATCTGGGTATTGTGTCTTCATTGGTGGTAATTTGATCTCGTGGAAAAGTAAGAAACAAAGTGTTGTGGCAAGATCCAGTGCAGAAGCAGAATATAGAGCTATGGCCTCAGCTGTCTGTGAACTTGTTTGGCTTAAGCAATTGCTTAGAGAGTTATAATTTGGAGATGTCACTCAAATGACACTTGTGTGTGACAATTAAACTGTTTTTCATATTAGTTCTAATATTGTCTTTCATGGGAGGACCAAACACATTGAGATTGACTGTCATTTCATTCGGGAAAAAATTATGTCTAGAGACATCAAGACTGAGTTTGTTAACTCAAGCGATCAGTTAGAAGATATTTTTACTAAGTCTTTACAGGAATTTAGAATTGATTATATTTGTAACAAGCTTGACACATACGATTTGTATGCTTCAGCTTGAGGGGGAGTGTGAGATATTGTTTAGATACTGTTTAGATATTGTTTGATATTGTTAAGATATTGTTAGCCACAATATCAAACAATATCTTCTATTTATTCTGTTTACTTTCAGTTACTTTTTTAGTTGTACCTCTCTCTATTATAAATAGATTATCTTATTGGTGGTTTATACACAAGGTAGATTATCCCTATATAGTTTTTCTTCTATATTCAACACATGTATACTCAACATTTAAAAGTTTTTTCATGGTCTTGGGTCTTGGTTGACTTTCATGTTATACATATTCATGTATTCTGTTTACTATTTATTCTTGGGTCTTCTATTTATTCTGTTTACTTTCAGTTACTTTTTTAGTTATACCTCTCTCTATTATAAATAGATTATCTTATTGGTGGTTTATACACAAGGTAGATTATCCCTATATAGTTTTTCTTCTATATTCAACACATGTATACTCAACATTTAAAAGTTTTTTCATGGTCTTGGGTCTTGGTTGACTTTCATGTTATACATATTCATGTATTCTGAATTCTTTTCTTATGTTACATTTCTATTGATTTAATATTTGGTGCTGCCCTTTCTACATTTATTTTACCTTTGTATCCTTTCTACTAATTCCAATACCTTGTTATTTGCCTCAGTTACTATTCATATGAAGCTTTCTTGGAGTTTGGATATATGGAGATATTTATCTCACGTGAGGTACTTGAATAACTCATCTTCCTCCTTCTTGTTCTCTCTCACACACACCTATATACACAAATCATCCTGAGAATTTATGTATGAATTTGAGTAAGATACATGAATGGGCATGCCTCCTATGAATTAAGCATGGAATAGGAAATAAAGAATTAGTCTACAAATGTATGGTTTAGAATGTGTACCTCCTTTCCATGGAAAAAACGTGTCTGGTAACAAGGTAAAATTACATTTTGAGGTTAAGGCTGAAAAGGAAAGTTCAGAGTAAAACACAATAAGTGAATCCATGTTATCAGTATCAGCCAAAGTGGCCGCTATGGCAGTGTTGGGGCATGAAAAAAAAGTTTACATGCTGTAGTTATGAATCATTTTCGAGCATTTGTCTTAGGGATGTCACGTAGCACCCTCACTATTGCTCTTTTGAGGTGATTTAGGGTTTGTCAATGAATTCTGCTTGAAATCTTGAAACTACTATTACTTTTTAATTTTTTGTGATATTGTGGTTTTCATACCATTTCAATGTTATATAGCTTCTACAAAAGTAATCCTACAATGATCCAAATAAAAAACTACAACGATAGAAATCAAATAAAGACAAACGAAATAGGGTGTCTTTTTGTTGGTGTTTCTCAAACCATCTCCATAAGAATCATGGCTTTCAAATAAACAAAACAACTTTGAGATTATTTGAAGGAAGAATATTCCGGAGATGCAAAAATTCAAGCATGTAGGTGCTTGATTTAATGAGGGAATTTGAATAGTAAAGGATGAAAGTTTCTAAGACACATCAAGGAATACTCAATCAAATTCTTACATATTACTAATAAGATAAAGTTAATTGGCACAAATTTTTCTGTTGAATCTAGAATTGTTGAGAATATTTTGGTAATAGTGTAAAGAGGTACAAAGCATCTATAACATGTTGGAGAATAAAAGGGATCTGCGGAAGATTACTTTGGCTGAAGTATTGATTGATATTAGGTTTGAATGCTACAACCCTCTCTAAAAGTATTGATTGATATTAGGTTAGGGCAAGCAACTGTAGTAAGGGAATAATGCCACATAATGAGATGGGAGAACTTTTTGAGAGATTATATGGAGCGGTTGTGTTGTATTTGTCACATGTACATATTCCTTCTATTAGATTTTGTTGAAGTATTTATTAGATTAAGTGTATCTGGTTGGACATTTATGAGATTAGTTGTAGACCTAGTTCCTAGAATGCATCTGTTTATCTTCTCTAGGATTAATCATGTCTCTCTATTAATTGTATCTCTGAATCTGTATTTTTATCTCCTATAAATAAGAGAACACAAGGAGATGATTTCAGGCTCTCAAAATCAGTTCTTTATTTTCTTTTTTTCTATTTCAAGTTGGTATCAGAGCGGGTTCATCCCGCTCTGCCTGTCTCTGTTTTTTTTCTGGCATTAATCGCCGTTCACTGCCGTCCGCCGCCGTTCGCCGCCGGTGCTGTCTTCTCTGGTGCCGTTTTCCTCTCTGAAACTTGGGTTTGGCTCGCCTCGAGGAGCGCGACCCAACCCCAGTGTTCGCTTCCTCTATCTCTGCCCCACGCGCCTCCACGCGCCACCCTCGTCCGCGGCTTCCTCCGCGCGTGAGCCTCACGCGCCGCCCTCTCGGTGGCCATTTTGCTCCAGACCACCTCTATCCGGCTCGCCTCGTCGCCCTGGTGCCAGATCTGCACT
Source organism: Sphenostylis stenocarpa (assembly GCA_963425845.1). Lineage (NCBI taxonomy): Eukaryota > Viridiplantae > Streptophyta > Magnoliopsida > Fabales > Fabaceae > Sphenostylis > Sphenostylis stenocarpa. The sequence goes on from OY731403.1 coordinate 21,246,393, forward strand.
TTGTTTTGTGTTCTCGGTCACAAAACGTGGTGGGTCTGCGTTTTTTCTCTCTGACTCTCTCGGTCCTCTCTCTGACAGCACGCTGGTTCGTTCTTGTTTCCTGGAAAATGTCAGGATCTGTGTCTGTATCTTTTTCTGGGACTCCGACTATAACCACAGAAAAATTAAATGGAAAAAATTATTTGTCTTGGGCTTCCTCTGTTGAGCTCTGGTTTCTAGGTCAAGGAGTTCATGATCATCTAGAAGAAGATGGAAGTACTATCCCAGCAGATCAGGCTCCTCAATGGAAGAAACTGGATTATCAACTTTGTGCACTATTATGGCAATCTGTTGAACCACATATTTTGAGCACTCTTCGAGCCTTTAAAACATGTAATTCTTTTTGGAAAAAGGCCCAAAATATCTTTGCTAATGATATTCAACGACTTTATGATTCTGCTAATAGACTAGCCTCCCTTAAGCAAGAGGATAATTCCATGATGTCCTTTGTTGCTGAAGCTCAGTCAGCTGTTGAAGAATTAAAAATGTTCCTGGAGGCAGAATCATTAGAAGAAAGAAAGACGAAGCTGGATAAATTCTATATGGTAATGATTCTTAGGGCTATGAATCCAGAGTTTAATCATGTTAGAGACCTGATTCTAACTGGAGAAGAAGTTCCTTCTACGGAGAGTTTAATCACAAGGCTACTTCGTGTTTCTTCTATCAAAAGCAAACACAGTCAGGAACTTGCTGATTCTTCCGCCATGATTTCTGCTCGTGGAAGAGGTAATCACAGCTCTAGAGGACGTGGTGGGAAAGGACGTCCTCAGTGCTCTCATTGCAAAAGAATGGGACATACTAAGGAAAATTGCTTTGCTCTGCACGGCTTTCCTGATAAGGCAGCTAATACCTCAAAATCTGAAGTTGATGAGCCCAAGTTCTCTCATGAAGAGTATCAAGAATATTTAAGGATGAAATCAACCAATTTGGCTCAAGCATCTATAACACCAAATTCGTCAACCGCTTGCATTTCGCAATCTGTGGAAAGTCAAAATCCGTGGATTATTGACTCAGGTGCTTCTGACCACATGTCTGGTAATACCTCTTTATTTTCCTCTCTTTCATTTCCTAAAACATCCCATCTCATATTTTTAGCTAATGGATCTAAAGTAGCCTCTAAAGGAATTGGTCAAGTATCCATCTCTCCTTCTTTAAACCTTCAAAATGTTCTTTGTGTTCCTTCTTTTCCATTCAGTCTTGTTTCTGTAAGCCAATTAACTAAATCATTGAATTGCTCAGTAACCTTTAATGCCAATTGCTTTGTTATCTAGGAACGTGGTACGGGTCGACTGATTGGAGAAGGACATGAATCTGGAGGCTTATACTACCTAAGTACTAAGTCATCTGTATCTTGTGTTGCATCCTTATCCCCAAAACTATTACATGAGCGATTAGGGCATCCTCATTTAGCAAAATTGAAAAAAATGGTTCCTGAACTTCAGAACCTTCAGACTTTTGAATGTGAATCCTGTCAACTAGGGAAACATACCAGGTCATCCTTTCCAAATCATTCTGAATCTAGATGTGATTCTGCTTTTAGTATTGTTCATTCAGATATATGGGGACCTAGTCGTGTTTCATCTTTTGGTTTTAGATATTTTGTTACTTTTATTGATGAGTTTTCTAGATGTACTTGGGTTTATCTTATGAAAGATCGTTCTGAACTATTGCCTATCTTTACGTCTTTTCTTAATGAAATCAAAACTCAATTTGGAAAAGTAATCAAAGTTTTACGAAGTGATAATGCCAAAGAGTACTTTTCCACTGATTTTTCTAATGTCCTAAATTCTCAAGGCATTTTACACCAGTCCACGTGTCCTCACACACCACAACAAAATGGTATAGCAGAACGAAAGAATAGACATTTGGTTGAAACTGCTCGTACCTTATTACTGGGTGCCAATATGCCTATTCATCATTGGGGAGATGCTATTCTAACTGCATGTTTTCTCATTAATAGAATGCCATCTTCTTCTCTTGATAATAAAGTTCCACACTCTATTCTATTTCCAAAGGAACCAATTTTTCATGTTTCTCCTAGAGTATTTGGATGTATATGTTTTGTTCATGACATGTCTCCTGGCTTAGATAAACTCTTACCTAGAGCTATCAAATGTGTCTTTTTGGGGTATTTTCGTCTTCAAAAAGGATATCGGTGTTATTCTCCTGAAACCAAGAGGTATTACATGTCTGCTAATGTCACCTTTTTTGAATTATCATCTTTCTTCCCATATTCTATGCAGGATATTGATTCTGTCCAAAATGTGTTTCCTGTTCCCTTAGTTGAATCAGTTGTACCTCCTATTCCTGACACCCCAAATCCCAACCCAAATACTCTAGAATCAGCATCACAGCCTATCATCACCTATCAACGCAGGAACCAGGTGAACAATCCTATTCCCCAAGATGAGCCATCCATAACAAGTCCTTCACCATCATCCTCTAATACCACGGCTCCTGATAACGATGACTCCAGTTGGCCCATTGTCATTCGCAAAGGTACTCGTTCTACTCGTAATCCTCATCCCATTTACAATTTTCTTAGTTATCATAGATTGTCTCCTTCCTATTGTTCTTTTATTTCCTCTGTCTCCTCTATTACAATTCCCAAAAATGTGGTCGAAGCGCTTGATCATCCTGGATGGCGACAAGCCATGATTTCGAAATGCGGGCTCTTGATCACAACAAAACATGGGAGCTTGTTCCTCTCCCTTCGGAAAGAAAACGAGTTGGTTGTCGTTGGATCTATGCTATTAAAGTTGGGCCCAATGGTCGGGTTGATCGTCTTAAAGCAGGGTTAGTAGCTAAAGGGTATTCTCAAATATATGGGCTTGATTATTGTGATACTTTTTCTCCAGTAGCCAAAATGACCACTGTCCGCCTGTTCCTTGCCATGGCCGCCATTCGTCATTGGCCTCTTCATCAATTGGATATTAAAAATGCTTTTTTGCACGGTGACTTAGAAGAAGAAGTTTACATGGAGCAACCTCTTGGATTTGTTGCTCGGGGGAGTCTCGGTTTGGTTTGTAAATTACGTCGATCCCTCTATGGCCTAAAACAGTCTCCACGTGCTTGGTTTGGAAAATTCAGCTCTATTATTCAAGCTTTTGGATTAAAACGCAGCGAAGCAGATCATTCAGTGTTTTTTTGTCACACTGCCCCTGGCAAACATGTTTATTTAGTTGTGTACGTTGATGATATTGTCATCACAGGGAATGATGCTGCTAAAATATCTCAGCTAAAAGAACACTTGTGTAGTCATTTTCAGACCAAGGATCTTGGAAATCTAAAATATTTCTTGGGTATTGAAGTAGCTCAATCAAGAGAAGGTATTGTCATCTCTCAAAGGGAGTATGCTCTAGATATTCTAAAAGAGATAGGTATGATTGATTGCAAACCTGTGGACAGTCCTATGGATCCAAATTTGAAGTTAATGGTAGGACAGGGTGAAGTTTTCTCTGACCCAGAAAGATATAGAAGACTGGTTGGGAAACTTATTTATTTGACGATTACTAGACCTGATTTGTCTTTTGCAGTTGGTGTTGTCAGCCAATTTATGCAAGCTCCTTGTGTGGATCATTGGAATGCTATCATTCGAATCTTAAAATACATTAAAAAAGCTCCAGGACAAGGATTATTATATGAAGATAAGGGAAATACCCAAATTTTTGGGTACTGTGATGCTGACTGGGCTGGATCTCCTATGGATAGGCGTTCCACTACAGGCTATTGTGTTTTCCTTGGAGGAAATATCATTTCATGGAAAAGCAAAAAGCAAAACGTTGTTGCCCGATCCTCTGCTGAAGCTGAATATATGGCAATGGCATCTCTTACTTGTGAACTTGTTTGGGTAAAACAATTCTTGCAAGAATTGAACTTCTGTGAGATTCAATCTATGAAGATGTATTGTGATAATCAAGCTGCTCTTCACATTGCTTCCAACCCAGTATTTCATGAAAGGACTAAGCATATTGAGATTGATTGTCATTTTATTCGGGAGAAGTTGTTGACTAAAGAAATTTGTACTGAATTTGTTGGTTCCAATGATCAGCTTGCAGATGCATTAACAAAATCTTTGAGAGGACCTCGAATGGAATTCATTTGTTCCAAGCTTGGTACATTCAATTTGTATGCTCCAGCTTGAGGGGGAGTGTTGAAGTATTTATTAGATTAAGTGTATCTGGTTGGACATTTATGAGATTAGTTGTAGACCTAGTTCCTAGAATGCATCTGTTTATCTTCTCTAGGATTAATCATGTCTCTCTATTAATTGTATCTCTGAATCTGTATTTTTATCTCCTATAAATAAGAGAACACAAGGAGATGATTTCAGGCTCTCAAAATCAGTTCTTTATTTTCTTTTTTTCTATTTCAAGTGATTTAATTGTTGATTTTACCTAGGAGAGGATATTAAGCTTGATAGGATGAGATTAAGTGGCATGTTATTAAAATTTTACTGTTTTTATGCTAAGTGCCACATGTAATTTTGGATGGCAATTTATAGTTCAAAAAATGTTATTGGTTATATTCTAACTTTATTGGTGCATGAGAATTCATCAATGGTCATGGCTAATCCTATATTTGTTATGCATGGAATTGTGTATTGGGTGGTAAAGAGCCAATAAGAGGATAAGTTCAATATGGCAAAGACAAGAATGTTTTGCTAGTGGGCGGACTTACTAAATAAGATAGGGTTATGAGACTTAACACATGGATGTTAAGCCTAACTCAAAATTTCAAAGTTGGTTTTACGTTTAAAATTCACTTTCTAAGTTGGTATCAGAACTTATAGCCCATTTTGGTAAATCGCTTGTTTTAATAGGTATCGGTGGAGGGGTTGTTGGGATGTCACATACTGTCTGCCTAAATTTTTGGCATGCTGCTTATTTCTATCGGACAACTTTACTTAATGTAAATTGGTTTTGAGATTAAATCTAACAAGGAGTGGGATAGTGAATGTATTAGAGAGAAAGTTATGCTAGCATCCATTGTGGAAAATTTGTAGAAGTCCTATAGAATCCCTAGCAAAGGGAGTGGATCAAATGGATAGTAGATTATCACTATAAAAGGAGAGGATTAATGATAGGTTTTAAGGGAAAATGCCAAAATATTATTGAATTCCAGAACAGATACAAGAATACAAGCAAGTTCCAGAGCTAGGCTCCTCAGAGAAAGGTTCTCTGCTAGATTTACAAAAACAACCCTCCTAAAACTTATCCTCCCCCAAAGCACTTCTATCATCTCTTATTAATAGTTGATCATGAACAATTAAACAGAAACAGTTGAACAGAAACAACTAATAACTTCTAACTACTTTTATTAGCAGATTTCTTTCTCCTAGAATAAACCAACCAATGTTTTGCCTTGTTTGGTTCAACAACATTTACAATATTATTAGGAATATCAGGATTCCTAACATTCTCCCCTCCTAGGAGAAAAAACTTGTCCCCAAGTTGGAAATTAGGAAACTGTTGCTGCAAAACATCTTCACGTTGTATCTTCTGGTAGACAGTGCTTCCACTTAATCAGCCATTGCTTGCAAAGAGCATTGTGCTTAAGTATCTCCCTTTGTGCTAATGCTTCCTCTGGTTCAACAACCACTTCTAATTCCACCTCAAATCCAGTAGGTAACTCGGAAGAAGAGGAATAATTCCCAACAGCCCATTTTAGTTGAGAGACGTGAAAAACAGGGTGAATTCTGGATGACTCCAGCAATTGCAGTTTATATGCAGTTTCACCCATCTTCTGCAAAACTTTATAAGGCCCATAGAATCGAGCAGCTAGTTTGGGATTGATGCGTTTAGCTACTGACTGTTGCCTGTGAGGACGCAACTTTAAAAAAACAAATTCACCCTCCTGAAATAATATATTCTTCCTCTTCTTGTCAGCATAGTGTTTCATTAATCGCTGGGCCTTATCCAGATGAAATTTCAGTTGAGCAAGAGCTTCATCTCTATCAGCAAGATCATGGGCAACAACTTGTACCTTAGTCTCTCCTGGAAGAAATCTGATAATTCGTGGGGGTGGTCTCCCATAAATAATTTCAAAGGGAGTAAAGGGAGTAAAGGCAGTAGCAGTATGGAAGGACGTGTTGTACCAAAATTCAGCCCAATGAACCCACAAAGACCAATTTCTAGGTTGTTCTGATGTAAAACATCTTAAATAGCTTTCAAGGCACCTATTTAAAACCTCCGTTTGACCATCTGTTTCAGGATGGTATGAAGAGCTCATGTTGAGTTTAGTTCCCTGTAATCTGAAAGGTTCTTTCCAAAAACTACTAATAAAGAGAGGATCCCTATCACTCACAATAGAAGATGGAATGCCATGCAAACGCACTACCTCCTTAACAAAAATTTCAGCTACTGTCCTAGCGGTGAAAGGATGCTTGAGGAGTATGAAGTGCCCATATTTAGATAACCTGTCCACAACAACCAAAATAGCTTCATAACCTTTGGATTTGGGCAACCCTCTAATGAAATCTAGAGATATATCCTCCCAGATATGAGAAGGAATAGGAAGGGGCTGCAACAATCCCCCTGGTGCAGTAGCATACTTTTGACGTTGACACACATCACATCCATGTATATACTCCAAAATTTTCTTCTTCATACCCACCCAATAAATGTTTCCAGCAAGCCGTCTATAAGTTTTTAAGAACCCAGAATGTCCTCCTTCAGGAGAAGCATGAAACTCCTCCAATAACTTGGAAATGTAAGAAGAGTTAGCTGGTATAACTATACTCCCTTTATAAAGCAAGATTCCATTTAGCACAACAAACCCTTTCCGTCTAGCAGGATCTTGTAAAAGTTCAGATTATATTCGCTGAATAGATTCATCTTCCTGAATTTCTTTTTTTTAATTCCTCACCCTGAAACCATAAAGGATAAGACATAATAGAATTCAACTGCATTTCTCCGTGAACCCGAGAAAGGGCATCCGCAACCTTGTTTTCATGCCCAGATTTGTAAACAATAGAGAATTGATACCCAAGCAAAATGTTGCAGGGCTGATGTAGTAATCTTCTGTTGTAATAACTCCTTCAAACTCCTTTGGTTTGAAAAAACAGTGAACTTCCTTCCAATCAAATAGTGGCGCCAATGTTGAATAGATAACACCAAAGCCATCAACTCACGTTCATAGGCAGATTTGGACAACTGTCCAGCCAATAGAACCTTACAAAAAAAAGCTATAGGATGATGATGCTGCATGAGAACAACCCCAATTCCACTACCAGACGCATCACATTCAATCTGAAACTCTTGTGAAAAATCAGGCAAACGTAAAACAGGAGCAGTAGTGATAGCTTCCTTCAACCACTGAAAAACTATTTCAGCCTTTTCATTCCATACAAATGCTTCCTTCTTAGTTAATTCAGTAAAAGGCTTGGCCATCTTTCCATAAACCAACACAAACTTTCTGTAATATCCCGTCAGCCCCAAAAACCCTCTCACTCCCTTAACATTCTTTGGAATAGGCCAACTTAAAATACTGCTGATTTTGGTAGGATCCATAGTAACCCCTTTTTCTGAAATAACATGACCCAAATACTCAACTTGTCTTCTTCCAAAGCTACATTTTTTTTATTAGCAACAAATTGATGCTTCTTGAGAATATCAACACTTTATATAAGTGTGATATGTGGGCAGACCAGCTGTCACTATAAACCAGTATATCATAAAAAATAACCAAAATGAAGTGACGAACGAAAGGCCTAAAAACCTCATTCATGATAGATTGAAATGTAGCTGGGGCATTTATCAACCCAAAAGACATAACCAAGTACTCATAATATCCTTCATGTGTCCCAAAAGCAGTTTTCTCGATGTCTTCCTCCTTCACACGTATTTGATGATACCCTGAACGTAAATCCAGCTTAGAAAAATAACGCATCCCATGCAGTTCATCCAATAATTCATCTACAACAGGGATAGGATACTTATCGGGAACTGTCACCTTGTTAAGCTCTCTATAATCCACACACATTCTCCATGAAGAGTCCTTCTTTTTAACCAAAATGACAGGACTGGAATAGGAACTGTTGCTACGTCTAATAACTCCTGCCTCCAAGAGTTCACTCACCTGTTTCTCAATTTCATCCTTATGATGATGGGGGTATCGATATGGCCTCACGCTAACAGGGCCCGTACCTGGGTAAAGAGTTATAGAGTGTTCAACCTCTCTTTTAGGTGGTAATTCCTGCAACTCCTCAAATATGATGGCATACTGTTGCAGTAATTGCTGCAATTGTTGAAGCTGTTGTTGCTCCAAGTCACTATCTCCCATAGCTGTATTCAACACTCCCTTTTTCCAATTTAACCCCTTTACAGTACAAAATTGATCACCAAGAAGCTCATTGAAAGAAGGAATCAACTTCTCTCTACTGCTGCCAATACCTCTTAATTCCACCACACGTCCATTGTCCTGGAAAGACATGGACAAGTCTTTCCAATCAATAACCATTTTTCCCAAGGTTTTATGCCATGCCATTCCCAAAATCAAATCCAAACCTCCAAGCTCCAGAACATGAGCATCAATTTGTATTTGAATTGTACCCATATCTAATTGAATTTTAGGACAAATACCCCATGTTTTAGCCCTACGACCATCCCCTAATTTTACTCCAATACCATCAGCCTCTTCCACCATTAAGCCCAAAGCCTGGACCACTTTGGGTGAAATAAAGTTGTGGCTGGCCCCGCTGTCCACTAGTACAATTATAGGAATTTCTCCCAATTTTCCTTCCAATCTCATGACATGAATTTCACCATGATAATCACCATTCAGCCCCAACAAATTCATAGAATTACAGTCCAACTGTTCCCCCTCAATCTCCACATCATCAGTTTCACCCCTAGTGATCTCCTCTTCATCATTGAAACTTTCATCGGCACCCAAAATCACCAACCTTAACTGCCTGTCCTGCCGGTCAGCACACACATGCAGGGGATGGTATTTGTCTCCACACCTAAAACATAACCCCTTATTTCTCCTTTCCTCAACCTCCTTATTAGAAAGATGCCTAACTCCCCTATCTCTGTAAGACGGTTGGGAACTCCGCTGGTTCACAGATGAAGACCCTACTGAAGCTTCAGATCTCCTCCCAGAAAAATTATCACCATTGGCTGTTCCTTTAGACCTCACATCACCACGCGTTTGAGTGTTTTCCTGCTGAAAAATGCACCATATTTCCTCTGAATCCACGGGAGAGATTCAAATTATTACTCCAAGATTTACTTCTAGCAACATTGATGACAACCGTCCCACAAATCTCGGCCTCCACACACCTTGCCATGCGAATGGCATCCAGTCGGTTCTTGGGCTGCAATGTGCGCACCCGCAATCGATTTTGATCCTTCAATCCCTTCATAAAGAAGCCTACAAACTGATTTTCTGGTAAACGACCCACTTGAGCAGCAAGAAACTCAATGATTTCAATATACTCTTCCACCGAACCCTCCTGCCTAAGATCAGCCAACTCCTCAAACGGATCATCCAAGCGTCCTCCCCCAAAACGTATTCTTAGAGCATTCTTGAATGATTCCCAACTGGGAGTGTCCTCCGAATCCAACCACGTTTGAAACCAGTGGATGGTTCCTCCCTCCATGCTTAATCTTGCCAATCTAATCTTGTTAAATTCTGAAATGCCTTGCACCTCAAAATATGTCTCAGCTCTAGTAATCCACCCTCTAGGGTCCATCCCATTGAAAGAAGGCAGTTCTACCTTCTTGGCCATCATACGAAATTCGTTCAATGTTTCCTGGTCCTCACCGCAATCATTCTCCCTTCTTGTATGCTTGCTACCAGAATTCTGCACCAACTCCACTAACGCCTCAAACCTTCCTGCCACCGTCTCCATGAAGGCGTCAAGTTTTGCTTCCAACGAACTCAATCTTTCCTCTGTTGCCTCCCCCCGCACGGTCTCAGGTGCTCCACGTCTCATCATTGAAAAAATTCTGGATGAACTTTCCTTACAAGATCCGGTAGGTCGGACCAATGATAGGTTTTAAGGGAAAATGCCAAGATAAAGAAGAAAGAATGAAAGAAAATCTTCTTGAATTCCAGAACAGATACAAGAATACAAGCAAGTTCCAGAGCTAGGCTCCTCAGAGAAAGGTTCTTTGCCAGATTTACAAAAACAACCCTCCTAAAACTTATCCTCCCCCAAAGCACTTCTATCATCTCTTATTAATAGTTGATCATGAACAGTTAAACAGAAACAGTTGAACAGAAACAACTAATAACTTCTAACTACTTTTATTAACAGATTTCTTTCTCCTAGAATAAACCAACCAATGTTTTGCCTTGTTTGGTTCAACAACATTTACAATATTATTAGGAATATCAGGATTTCTAACAATTAACTACAGGATATACAATTAAGAATGATGTAGTGATGGATGATTTGTCTATGGAGGATATACTGACATCGGATGATTCATGTAGCTGTCTCCACCTAGTGAAAAAAGACTTTGTTGTTGTAACTTATTATATTCCCTCCTCTTTTAATTTGTTTTTGAAGTCCAGGACTCCAGGTGATTTTGAGATATGGTGTACTTACAGTTGCTTGTATGCTATTGGACAATATACTTGTGTGTTCAAGTTCTTTTTCATTTGTTATTTTGTAATATACTCAACAACTTTTGCCTTGCAGACCTTTGGATGGACTCCTGAAGAAGCCAAAATGCACATGGTCGCGGACTATTTTAGTCTTTCGGAAGTATGGATATTTCATAATCATTAATTAAATTTTATTATTATTATTTAAATTCTATTTTTAGCTCCAAGTAGTCAATGAATGTTTTATCTTATATTTCTTAAATTGCAGTGGAAAGTGATTACTGAGGTACTTGGGCCAAATCCTCGACATCTATTTGAACTCTATGCACTTAAACAAAGCAATTATCACCTAAAGTAAGAGTTTTTTTTTTTTTTTTTGAATTATTTTATTATATGCTTATAAAAAAATTGTTATAATATAAGCAATAATACTCTATTGAGCATTATCTGTAGGTGTTTTATATTGTCATAGGTTCTGTACCATTGTTACACATCAGTGGAACTATATGTCTGACTATTTCATGCTTTTGCTTAACTGTAGACTAACACAAGACAAGGCTTGTACCTTTGAGGACACTGTAGATGCATATATAGCATATTTGCAAGTAAGTTCAAATTTAGGCATGAAATATATCATCTTTCTAAATTGCTTGTCAGTGGGAATATATGTCTACTTGGATATTTACTTCTCGTATCCGTTCACAGAGACTGAAGCTCTTACGATTATAGCAACTAAAAATATATCTATGAAAATATAGAATCACTGTCTTTCCTCTTTAATTTGCCAAACAAATTTCCTTATATCATTAATTTTTGGGATTATTCAAGAAGAGCTCATAAAATGCATGATATATTTTATATATTGCATTAATTTTGCCATGATAGCAGGAATGCAATAGCATGGAAAATTTTCTCCTATGAAGAGATAAATTTTAGTTTTCATCATTTTAACAAAATTTGACAAAATGTGGATATATAAAATTTTTTCTTTCCTTTTCGTATGTTAGAATAGAGAACCAACACAAGGAGGATTTTCTACAAGAGGCATGATTAGAGACCAAGAAAGAGAAAAGAGAGTACAAGAGATCTTGTAAAGGTAGTTTGACTAGAAGTAAGGAATGAGAGCTTAAGGAAGAGCTACATCAAGTTGACCAAAGCATGAGGATTGTTCGGACTGATGTAGATAGAGTTAATCTGACTTTATACACATGTTTTAGTGCTAGTTGGGGTTAAACTCTCTTGTTTGGTTAGGAGTAAGACTCTTTCTTCCTCTCATCTTCTTGGTGCCATAACTTGTAGTGGAAAGATCCACCCGCTCATGCAAGCCTAGCTTGACTTCTATTACCATGTAAAATCTTAATAGACTAGATAAACTGAGAGAGAAAAAAAAATCTAAAACTGTAATTTGGTTATTGATCACATTAAAGAGATTTGTACAGTAGGATTTACCCAATTTGAGATAATCCATATTAAATGTATTTGGACACTAACAAACTAACTTACTTTGTTAACTAACAAAGGACAAATATAACGTAACAAACTTACATTAGGAGCCTAGATCCATGCCTACAAAGCCTATACATTCTCTAACAAGTACAAAGTTAACAAAGTGTTCCAGTTTATGTCTAATCCCATAGAAGCTCACTCGGAAGCTATTAAACAGACACTTTGCCACCTAAAAGGTTAGGGTTCTATTGACCTTGGTTTAGTTTTGCAGCTTGCTTCTTTTGGACACTATTACCGTTTAAAGGTATGTTACGACGTTGATTAGGCCTCTGATGTTGATGATCACTATTCCACATGTGGTGCATGAATTCTTTTTGACCCCAACTAAATCCCTTGGTGGTTCATAAAGTAGACTCTTGTTGCTTGTTTAGTATTAAAGATGAATATAGGAGCTTGGCTTTCACTTTTACAGAATCCTCTAGATTCAATCTCATCCTCATGAACTCAACTTTGTTGTTGCTACTGTTGTGATATGTTGTCACGATCTCAACACAGTTGCCCTTAGTCACTATCTTATTCTCCATTCAAGAATAAAGCTAATATGAACTAAGAGAAAGAGGAGGACTCAATTGCGAAATCAGAAGACCAAAATAGGAATTATGTGAGGCCCCAAAAGGGAGGGGAAGCAACCCAAGTAGATGCAAGACTACATGGTCACTAACATTAAGTGCAAGAGTAGAGCTGGTAAAAAATAGATTTTGTTAGATATTAGTTGATTATGCTCTAATAGTCTATATATGTATTTGCTTTTGGTTGGGAAATGGACAACTTGAAACATCTCTTTATCTGATATTCCTATCTATTCTATATTTTTTCCTTTCTGAACCTACCATTTTTAAACCTCTCTTATTTTTAAACCTACCATTTGGTGCTTTTGTTGAGAGCATGGCAAGGTCTTCATCTTTTAAAGATGTTGCCACCATGAAAGCACTTATTTTTACCATCTAAGCTTTATCCACCAAACTCAACGCCTTGGAAACCAAAGTTGCATAGGCAAAACTAAGAATTGATAACTCTAACCATCTATTATAATTATCTATCACCATCCAACTTGTCTATCTCGATTCAATGATGATGATCCCTTGGGTTGGATGTTCAAGGTAAATCAATTCTTTGATTACCACCAGACCATTGATGAGCAACGATTGCAAATTGCAACACTGTACATGGAGGGAGAAATCCTAAGTTGGTACCAATGATACATACCAATGGTTAACTTATGTCTTGGTTCACATTTCTCAGATCCTTGGAATTGCGATTCCCTTTAGATTTTGATGATCCTCAAGGTACCCTCTTTTAACTACATCAAACAAATTCAATCCGAGAATACCAATCTCAAATTTAAAATTAGCTAATCATGTTCACAGTTTATCAACACCATTTTACATAAGTTGCTTTATCTTCAGTCTCAAAAGAGATCCAATGTGAAGTCATTCCATTTGCTGCAAAACCTAAATCAGGGTACGTTGCTTTAACGACCCACCTTTTCTTTCAAAGCGACGTCTTCTACGATGTCAAGAATGGCAAGACCCTTATCCACAAATGGAAAGGGGTTATTCCTTACGCCCACCGATTCTTGGATTTGCAAACTCCCTCGTGCCGATCTACTGTCTTGAGGGGAAGAGGGGCTTTGTTATTATTGTGATGAGATATTTACATCGGGGCACCTATGTCAGAAGCGATTTCATCTTCTGATTGCAACACCAAAATTTTTGTGGGAAATCAAATAGTATTTTAGGAAAGAATAAATCAGGAAATTTGTATATTTCCCTGTAATCTGTACAGATTTGAATAATTAGGAACAATCCCATAAATCAAGGGATCCTAGCATAAAATAGAGTTATTATATTTCCTAAAATAGCTTAGGTCTCATGTATATATCTTATATCATCTCTTTGTATTGAAATAATAAAAATCATATTTCAGTTAATCTATTTTTCCAGATGGTATCAGAGCTTCTGATCTAGGAAGTTCTGTCCGCGCGCGATAAACCCTAAGACGACAGCCTGCATTGCTGCTGCATTTTTCTTAACCCTAAGACGGCAACCTGCATTGCTGCTGCATATTTCTTAACCCTAAGACGGTAGCCTACATTGCTGCTGCATATTTCTTAACCCTAAGACGACAGCCTGCATTGCTGTTGCATTTTTCTTAACCCTAAGACGGCAGCCTACATTGCTGCTGCATTTTTCTTAATCCTAAGACGACAGCCTGCATTGCTACTGTATTTTTTTTCTAAGACGACAGCCTGCATTGTTGTTGCATCGCATCTTTTTGCTATAATGTCAAGGGAAGAGGAGATAGAAAGGGTGAAAACCGTTCTTAGTAAGCTGGAAAAACCTACAGGTATGTGTTCTTTGGCATACTCAGGTAAGTTTCCACCTTCTTTTGGATTAAATGTCTCAGATACGCCTTTTAACCAGTATTGGATATTGGACTCTGGAGCCACAGATCACATGACACCATTAGCCAAACACTTTTCCACATATTCCCCATGTCCCAGCAACAAAAAAATTGCCACAGCAGATGGAACCCTTATAACTGCAGCTGGTCAAGGAAATATCCAAATCAATCCTTTAATAACCTTAAAAGATGTTCTCCATGTCCCAAAGTTGTCCACGAACCTAGTATCTATACAAAAACTTATAAAGGATTTGTCATGTAAAGTTGTTTTTTTCAACGATCATTGTGAATTTCAGGATAAAGATTCGGGGAGGATGATTGGACATGCTAGAGAATGGAATGACCTTTATTATCTCGAAGATCCAAGTTTGCCCAGCAAGAATAGAATCTCTCACTCCTTCATATCTGAATCCTTGATGACCAACAGAGAAAAAATCATGCTTTATCATTGTCGGTTGGGACATCCCTCTTTTGGAGTGATCAAAATTATATTTCCCTCTCTGTTTACCAAGTTAGATGTTGAGAGTCTTCATTGTGAGGTATGTGAACTTGCTAAGCACAAACATATACCTTTTCCAATAAGTAATAGAATTAGCAATTTCCCTTTTTATCTTGTTCATACTGATGTATGGGGACCTTCTAATATTCCAAATGTGTCTGGTACTCGATGGTTTGTCACCTTTATAGATGACTGTACAAGGGTCACTTGGGTTTTCCTACTTAAACAAAAATCAGATGTCAGTTCTGTCTTCCTAAACTTCCACTCCATGATAAAAAATCAGTTTGGTGTTAATATTAAGATGTTTAGGTCAGATAATGCCAAAGATTACTTCAATCATGTCATTAATTCTTTTTGTCAAAAAGAAGGTATAATTCATGAGTCCTCGTGTGTCAAAACACCACAACAGAATGGGGTCGCAGAGAGGAAAAATGGACACCTATTAAATCAGACTCGGGCATTGTTCCAAAAAAGTGTCCCAAAAAATTTCTGGGGGGAAGCTGTCCTTACAGCAACATACCTTATAAATAGACTACCCTCTAGAGTCTTAGGATCAAAAAGCCCTATGGAAGTTTTGTCGTCTTTCTATCCAAACTTGTCTACTACAAATAATCTTAAACCAAGAGTTTTTGGGTGCATCTCATATGTCCATATTCATAGTACAGACAGGGGGAAACTTGATCCTAGAGCCTTAAAATGTGTCTTTGTTGGTTACTCACCCACTCAAAAAGGGTATAAATGAACAAGAGGGCTATTTCCATCAACCTTATCTTCAGGGGGAGAGTTTCAAGGAAGATAAGGAAAATAGTAATTCTAGTTTTCCCATTCTTCCAGACTTGATATTTGAACCTAAACGAGATCAAATTGAAGGTGTAACAAATGAAACTAGTCAAGGAAATGGTCAAGAAAAGGAAGGTGGTCAAGAAAGTGAAATTAATTGTGATGTTGATCAAAAAGATGTTGAAGCTGATCAAGAAGATGTTGAAGCTGGAAAATTTGGTAAGAAGCTGGTGTACTCAAGGAAGACTAAGGCCATTCCAGGATCAAGCCATGTTCAAGAATCCAACTCGACTCCACAAAAAGAGGTAACAATTTTTTCTCCAGTTGTGCAGGTTGAAATTGAAACCCAAAATGATCCTGACCTCCCAATTGCCATTAGAAAAGGAACAAGAAAATGCACCAAACAACCACTCTACCCTCTCTCAAATTACCTGTCTTTTAAAAATTTCTCTCCTACCCATAAAACCTTCCTAGTAAACCTAAACACTGTACTTCTACCTAATACCCTATCTGAGGCATTGTCTGACAGAAAATGGAGGCAAGCCATGGATGTAGAGATGGAGGCATTGGAGAAGAACAACACTTGGGAGTTAGTCACATTACCAATAGGAAAGAGGCCAGTTGGATGTAAATGGGTCTATACAGTGAAATACAAGGTTGATGGATCAATTGAGAGATATAAGGCAAGACTAGTTGCCAAAGGGTTCACCCAAACCTATGGAGTTGATTATTTAGAGACCTTTGCTCCAGTTGCCAAAATGAACACAGTTAGGGTGATATTGTCCCTTGCTGCCAATTATGGTTGGAACTTGGAACAATTTGATGTTAAGAATGCTTTC
Organism: Sphenostylis stenocarpa; assembly: GCA_963425845.1. Classification (NCBI taxonomy): domain Eukaryota; kingdom Viridiplantae; phylum Streptophyta; class Magnoliopsida; order Fabales; family Fabaceae; genus Sphenostylis; species Sphenostylis stenocarpa. The sequence goes on from OY731403.1 coordinate 21,263,016, forward strand.
CTACATGGAGACCTTGAAGAAGAAATCTATATGGAGATACCTCCGGGATATGGTAAAGATGTTGCTCGCTAACACTGTTTGCAAGTTGAAAAAGGCATTATATGGGTTAAAACAGTCCCCCCGTGCATGGTTTGGCAGGTTTAATAAAGTTATGACAGGTCTGGGTTACAAACAAAGCCAAGGGGACCATACTTTGTTTTTTAAACATTCCAAGTCAGGGGGAGTAACAATATTATTGGTGTATGTGGATGACATAATACTAACTGGAGATAATAAAGAAGAGCGACAATTATTGAGTCAATGCTTAGGCAAGGAATTTGAGATCAAGACCTTGGGAAAACTAAAATATTTTTTGGGAATTGAAGTTGCCCACTCCGAGAAAGGGATATTTATATCTCAGCAGAAATACATCACTGATTTGCTCAAGGAAACTGGCAAGGCAGCTTGCAAACCTGCTAGTACCCCATTAGAACCAAATCTAAAGCTTGGAAATGCAGAAGAAGATGTTGATGTTGAAAAAGATATGTACCAAAAATTAGTGGGCAGACTTATATATTTGTCGCATACCAGGCCAGATATTGCTTATGCAGTGAGTTTAATTAGCCAATTTATGCATAGCCCAAAGAAGACCCATTTACAAGCTGCCCACAGAATTTTACAGTACCTTAAAGGAACTCCAGGAAGAGGGATTCTATTCAAAAGGAATGGTAATGTGAATCTTGAAGCATATACTCGATGCTGATTATGCAGGGTCAATTGTGGATAGGAGGTCAACTACAGGATATTGCACCTTTCTTGGAGGAAATCTTGTGACTTGGAGAAGTAAAAAGCGGGGTGTAGTGGCTCGGTCCAGTCTTGAAGCGAGAATTCCGAGCCATGGCACAAGGTATATGTGAGTTGCTATGGCTTAAAATCATCTTAGAAGACTTGAGGATAAAGTGGGAAGAACCTATGAAGCTCTATTGTGATAATAAGTCAGCAATCGAGTATAGCCCACAACCCAAGTGCAGCATGATAGAACAAAGCATATTGAAGTAGACAGACACTTCATCAAAGAAAAGCTTGATAGTGGCTTGATATGCACTCCATATGTGTCCTCTCAAGACCAAATTGCAGATATTCTTACCAAGGGACTGAGCTGCCATAATTTTGAGAAGATTGTATCCAAGCTGGGAATGGAAAACATCTATTCACCAACTTGAGGGGGAGTGTGGGAAATCAAATAGTATTTTAGGAAAGAATAAATCAGGAAATTTGTATATTTCCCTGTAATCTGTACAGATTTGAATAATTAGGAACAATCCCATAAATCAAGGGATCCTAGCATAAAATAGAGTTATTATATTTCCTAAAATAGCTTAGGTCTCATGTATATATCTTATATCATCTCTTTGTATTGAAATAATAAAAATCATATTTCAGTTAATCTATTTTTCCAGAATTTTGATAGCTAACGTTGAACTCACGAGGTTGCTAAACGGTTTTGAGCATGAGCAGAATCCATCATCCAATCATCATACCACTTCCTAATGATCCTTTTCATCTCAGTGCATGTATTAACCATTGACTTCTCATTTCTAGCTCTCCTTTTTTAGCTTGTTCCACCAAACAAGAGCATAGTCCAAAAATTCCGTAGCTGCAAGCCTCACCTTTGGGGTCTCCTCATAATTGTTGCATGAAAAAACATGCTCTATTTTCCTCTCTCACTCCAAGTATGCTTGCGGATCACTTTTTCCTTTGAACGGAAGAATGTTAAGCTTGACTCCTTCAAGCCTACTTGGTCTTGCTACTCCATCATTCCTTCTCCTATTTCTCCTTTCTTCTTCATCTTCGTGACCTCTATTCTCCAATAGATCCAATCTTTCATAGAGCTCATTGTTATGTCGTATCATTAATCCTTCTAAATATTGTGTTAATACCCTCATTTGGACTAGACTAAGTCCTACTTCTTGATTGTAATTTTCCTCCTCTGCCATCACAACAAATGAATCAAAAGCAACAAATAAAAAAAAATATTGTAACCTCACTACACTCAAGTGCATCACACAATTATGACTTTTCCTCTGATGAAAATACTCTTGCCTTTTATCACTCAAATTCTCCTTAGGTTTTTAGGAAATTCAAGAGATTATGGCCACAACAAAGAACAAATCACAAAAACAAAGGGGTAAAAAAAAAATTGGTAAACAAGAGAATTAACAACAATCTTTCAAGATCACCAATATATTACCTTATAACAAATTGTTCAAAAGCATGAATCATTCAGTCCAAATTTTTTTTTATCACTTTCAACCAAATTATAAAATATTGTAACTTTTTTTTTTTATTATTTTTTAATTTTCACATGGGCCTAATTTTTTTTTTTTACAATGATTCCACACAATCACAAATAATATGAACAAAATAAGGTAATCACTTGGTAAAAAGAGAATGAAGGAAAGATGTTACTAATTTGACGATCAAACCCTTAAATCGGAGTTCTGAATACCAAATGATATGAACCTCATTTGCACAAAGGCTGATTTAGGATCTTTAGGGTTAGAACCTTGTAGGAAATTTAAGAAATTAGTGAGAATGCGGATTAGAAAGTGGTAAAAGTTTCAGGATAGGGCAAAATTTTAGAAACGTCGATATCTCAAGCTATAAAACTTCGATTGAGGTGATTAATAAACGAGGTGAAAGTTCTCGTTCTGAATTTCAATTTAGGCTCAAAAAACACTCAATTTGGACGAGTAGAAGAAAATTGTGACCATGAAATAAATCTGGGCAGAATTGACTTTTTTAGGTTCTGGGGAAGAAAAAATAAGAGATGAATGTGAAAGGTCGAAGGAAAGAATCACTCTTCTTAAGGGAGACAACTAATAAAGGATGTTAAAGTCCTTTGATATAGTTAATGGTTCTTGAATCACTCAAAAACTTAGGAGAATCACTTTCACTAAGATAAAAGAGCTAAACTCTAATATTTCAAAATAAAACTCAACATGTATTTTTGATAAAAGTGGTTTAGCTTATATAGAAGTTTTGCCATCAGAGTTGTTGAAAGTCTCACATCGCCTACCTCATGTCATTTGGTATGGTTTAAATACATGTTATACTCCACATATTGCCAATTGGCAATATGTGGAGTAGCCTAACATGTATTTAAACCATACCAAATGACATGAGGCAGGCGATGTGGGACTTTTCAACACGTCCCCTCCAACGAAGCCTGCCAGACCAGGCAAAGGGTACTTTTGACCCAACTAAAGGGCAACTTTTGGCCCATGACAATAATCGGAAAGATGTTAGGCTTTGACTCTGATACCATGTTAAGGGAGTAAAGAGAATGAAAAGAAGATTTCTAATTTTGTGGGATTTTGGGTGTCAGGAGGAGGAGGTGCAAATGGCTCCACTAAGGGTATAGGTAGGACATTTTGGACCGAACTAATATCCTGCATAGAAGAAGGGAAGAAGGGAGTTGACTAAAAAAAAGTGACATTAGCAGACATGTAGTACCTCTTGATTTCAGGAGAATAACATCGATATCCTTTTTGAAGACGAGAATATCCCAAGAAGACACATTTGATGGCTCTAGCTGATAGTTTATCTAAACCTGGAGCCATATCATGAACAAAACATACGCAACCAAATACACGAGGAGAAACATGAAAGAGTGGGTCATTTGGCAATAGAATAGAGTGTGAAACTTTATTGTTAAGAGAAGATGACATTCTGTTAATGAGAAAACATGCAGTAAGAATAGCATCTCCCCAATGATGAACGAGCATATTTCCACCAAGTAATAAGGTACGAGTAGTTTCAACCAAATGTCTATTTTTTCGTTCTGCTATACCATTTTGTTGTGGTGTGTGAGGACAAGTAGACTGGTGTAAAATGCCTTGGAAGCTTAAGAGAGTGGAGAAATCAGTAGAAAAGTATTCTTTAGCATTATCACTTCGTAAAACTTTGATTACTTTTCTAAATTGATTTTTGATTTCGTTAAGGAAAGACTTAAAGATAGGTAATAATTCAGAATGGTCTTTCATTAGATAAATTCAAGTACACCTAGAAAACTCATCAATGAAGGTAACAAAATATCTATAGCCAAAGGATGAGACACGACTAGGACCCCAAATATCAGAATGAACAAGAGAAAAGACAGAGTCACATCTAGATTCAGAACGTTTAGGAAAAGAGGACCTAGTATGTTTCCCTAGTTGACATGATTCACATTCAAAATCTTGAAGAGTCTGAAGTTCAGGAACCATTTTTTTTAATCTTGATAAGTGAGGGTGCCCTAACCGTTCGTGTAATAGTTTTGGAGACAAGGATGCAACACAAGATACAGGTGATTTAGTCCCAAGGTAGTATAAGCCTCCAGATTCATGTCCTTCGCCAATCTGTCGACTTGTACCACGTTCCTGTATAACAAAAGAGTTGGCATTAAAGGTTATTGAACAATTCAATAATTTGGTTAATTGACTTTGGGAAATGAGACTGAAGGGACATGAAGGAAAAAAAAGAACAGATTTTAAGTTTAAAGACGGAGAAATGGAGACTTGAACAATTCCTTTAGAGGCTACTTTAGATCCGTTGGCTAAGGTTATGAGATGAGGATTTTTAGGAAATGAGAGAGAAGAGAACAAAGAGGCATTACCAGACATGTGATCAGAAGCACCTGAGTCAATAATCCATGGATTTTGACTTTCTACAGATTGTGAAATGCAAGCTGTTGATGAATTTGGGGTTGTTGATGATTGTGCTAGATTATTGGATTTCAATCTCAAATATTCCTGATATTCTTCGTGAGAGAACTTGGGTTCAACCATTTCAGATTTGGAAAAATTGACAGTTTTATCAGGAAAACCGTGCAAAGAGTAGCAATTTTTCACTGTATGACCCATTCTCTTGCAATGAGTGCACTGAGGACGTCCTCTACCTCCACGTCCTCCTTTAGTGCCACGACTTCCTCTTCCACGGGTAGAAATCATAGCAGAAGATTCAACAAGTTCTTGATTATTTTTTCCTTTGAGAGTTGGAACACGAAGCAGTCTTGTAGTCAAACTTTCCATAGAAGGAACTTCTTGTCTAGTTAAAATTTGATCTCTAACATGATCAAATTCTGAATTCATAGCTCGGAGAGTCATAACCATAAAGAATTTATCCAACTTTTGCTTTATCTCCTCTAACGAATCCACCTCTAGGAACATCTTTAATTCTTCAACTGCTGATTGAGCTTCAACAATAAAGGTCATCATATCTTTATCCACTTGCTTGAGAGAGGCTAATCGATTAGCAGAATCATAGAGGCGTTGGATATCATTTGCGAAGATATTCTAGCTTTTTTCCAGAAAGAGTTACATGTTTTGAAGGATCTAAGAGTGTTCAAAATATTTGGTTCTACTGATTGCCACAGTAGAGCACAGAGTTGATAATCAAACTTTTTCCATTGTTGAGCTTGATCTTCTGGTATCTTACTTCCGTCTTCTTCTAGATGATCGTGAAACCCTTGTCCAAGGAACCAAAGTTCCACTGAAGAGGACCAAGACATGTAATTTTTTCCATTTAATTTCTCAGCTAGTTATCGTGGGAGTTCGGAAAAGGAGGTTGTGGGCCCTGACGACATGCTTTAAATAATGTAGATGTAAGATGGAGACAATGGAACCCGTAAGAAAGAGAACACCCAAGATAGCCGGAAGGTTACTGGAAGGTGGTTGGAAAGTCGTCGAATGGCAGCAAAAAAAGGTGATTGGACGGGGGACTGACGGTTGTCTAAAAGTGACCGGAAAGTGGTCGGAAAGTGGCCGGAAAGTGGCCGGACGGTGACAGGAAAATGACCGGACTGTGACCGGAAAATGGTCGGACGGTGACCGAAAAATGGTCGGACGGTGACCGGATGGTGGCCGGACGGTGGCCGGACAGGCAGAGCAGGAAAGTTGCCCTTTAGTTGGGTCAAAAGTACCCTTTGCCTGGTCCGGCAGGCTTCGTTGGAGGGGGCGTGTTGAAAGTCCCACATCGCCTACCTCATGTCATTTGGTATGGTTTAAATACATGTTAGGCTACTCCACATATTGCCAATTGATTTTATGTTGGAACCTTAACAAGAGTTACAAAGATTCAATAAAGAAAAATAAATACTAATAATGATCTATTAATCTAGGAATTGAAAACTACTTAATGGAGACAAATAAATGTTAATAATGATCAATTAATCTAGGAATTAAAAACTACTTAATGACTGTTTGTAACTGAAATTGTGACAATCAAAAGTCAATCAGTTATGTACCATTTTGGTCTCACAAAGACTGATGTCTAAGTTTTCAATTGGGTCCTTATTACAACTTGAAACAAAACCAAATTAAAGCCCATTAATTGATTAACCTAAAACATAATTTGGCAAAGGATTGGGCCATTATTTTAACAAACTTAAAGACTGAAACAAAGTGATACATTAGTCCTCCTCCATTTGGACCATGAAGTAATTCACAACTTTGGTATTTTCTCTTTGAAATGTGGGTTTGTATTCAAATAATATAGACAATACTTGTTGAAGAACTTCCTTTGCTTCCCTTGCTCTAGCCCTTGTCATAGGTCCTCCAAGTCCTTCAAGTAGATCCTTGCCCTTGCTCATGGTCATGTCTCCATTAGAAGAGGATGACATTCTATTAATAAGAAAACAACCAGTTAGAATAGCATCACTCTAATGATAGATCGGTAGATTGACACCAAGTAAAAGGGTACGGGCAGTCTCAGCCAAGTGTCAATTTTTCCTTTTAGTATTACCATTTTGTTGAGGGGTGTGAAGACAGGTGGACTGGTGTAGAATGCTATGCGAATTTAGAATTGGAGAGAAATAAGAGAGAAATATTTTTTTGGCATTGTCACTTAAGATTTTAATTACTTGACCAAATTGATTTTTGATTTCATTCAAGAAGGATGTATTGATAGGCAACAATTCTGAACGATCTTTCATGAGATAAGTCCACGTATATTTGGAATATTTATCAATGAAAGTAATAAAATATCTAATACCAAAAGATAAGACATGGTTGGGTCTCCGAAATATCATAATGAATAATAGAAAAAATAGAATTACATCTTGATTCAATTTTTTTTTGGAAAAGATGATTTAATCTGTTTGCCTAATTGACATGACTCAAATTCCTGTATAACAAAAGAATTGACATCAAAGGTTATTGAACAATTTAAAAACTTGACTAATTGGCTTAATGAAATAAGATTAAAAGAACAAGAAGGTACAAACAAAACAAATTTCAAATATAGAAAAGGTGAAAGGGAAACTTGACCCACTCCTTTGGAAGGAGCTTTAGAACCGTTGTCTAAGGTAATGGAATCCGGATGAGAATCAGGATGCATTACCGGAAATGTGATAAGAAACACCTAAGTCTATTATTCATGGATTTTGACTTTCCATATATAATGTTGAAGGATTCGAACTTGATGATTGTGCTAAGTTATTGGATTTAGAGGGCTTAATCACACCCCCCATATGATTCATTTATTTATAGTGATAAATAACAAATACAATGAGTAGATGGAAAGTCAAGGGACAAAAGCTAATATAGAAACCTAGGTGTAGAGATAGATACAACTCATAGGTTAATAATTTCAACACAAGCTGTGTATGGGAAGCTCTGTCCTTCTTTACCACAGAATGTATCTGGATCTAGTAATTGTGAAGCTGTAGAATATGAATTAACTGAGTGAGCAAACATCTTGGTCAAAAAATAAAAATAAAAATCTTCTCAAGGCCCAGTCTTGGTAAGGTTGAGGCCATATATGCTGATCTTCATCAAATTCCTCATCATTTTAGGTTGGGTGACCGAGTCTTAGTAATGTTGAGCCCATATAGGCAAAGTTCTATTGCAGGGAGATGATCGCAGAAATTGTTTAATTGTTTTTATGGTCCATTTACTACCACACAATGCATTGGAAAGATAGCGTTTGAGTTTGATCTGCCCCAAGATTCCAAGATACATTTGATTTTTCATGCTTCCTAACTTAAACCCTTTCATGGTGATATAGATGGTAAAGAGTTGGCACTAGCTTATGCATTTGTTGCAAATCAACCTAAAATTCTGCCAATGGCTCTTGTTGCATCTAAGGTGAAAGGTGACCTTCCTCAAGAATTGGTACTGGTTCAGTGACATGGATTATTTCCTGTAGATTCAACTTGGGAATCGTTGGACCAGCTGCTTGTGGAATATCTTGAATTACACCTTGTGGACAAGGTGTTTCTTTGTTGGGATGATAATGATATGAACGGAGAGAAAGAGGAGGACTCAATTGTGGAATCAGAAGATCAAAATAGGAATTATGTGAAGCCCAAAAGGGAGGGGAAGCAGCCCAAGTGAATGCAAGACTACATGGTTACTGATATTAAGTGCAAGAGTAGAGCCGGGAAAAAATAGATTCTGTTAGATATTATGAGATATTGTTTTCCTTTATTCTTGCAAGTTAGTTATACTCTAACAGTTTATATATGTATTTGATTTTGGTTGGGAAATGGAGAAATTGAATCATTTTTTTTTTCTTTTTTGATATTCCTATCTGTTCCATATTCTTTCCTTTCTGAACCTTTCCACTCTTATTTCTGAACTTTGTTGTTGCTACTGTAGTGATATGTTGTCATGATGTCAACACAGTTGCTATTAGTCACTATTCTATCCTCCAATCAAGAATGGAGTATATGGAACTAGACATCCCTTTTGTTAGGGAAAGGTTCAACATACTGTCACTACTCATGTTCAAGTCCATGTTCAACTATTTGATATGATCACCAAGTTGAACTTTATTGCTATAAGAGACAAACTCAATGCTTGGTTTGTGTTTACCGCACTCTGAGCTTGAAGGGGGGATAATTGAGTATACTTTTACATGTCAATTGTTGGGGTTAGGTCTAGCCAGTTGTTGTGTTTTTACGGCCAAATTTAGTTAGGTTAGGTCTTGCTTGTTGTATAAAGCTATTCCTCTATATAGATAACTTACCTCAATAGGTCTGTATGATCGATTCATTTTTACAGTTTAATAAAATTCATATATCTTTTTTCACTCTCGTTCAATTATTTTCTAATTCTAAAAAATTAAATCTGGAAAAATTCGATGAGTTAAAAGGAAGATTAGTGAGGTTTTCCTGTTTTATTTGGTGGAGGTGGAATATGTGGACTGCAACTATTTGAAAATCCAAGTGGTGATATACTATTTTGATTTTGGTTAACTTCAATTATTTGTGTGGTCTTCTCTCTTATGTATTCATGATTAATGACATGCATTATTCACCTTGATTCAGATTACTGTTGTGATGTCTTCGTGATTAATGACATGTATTATTCAACTTGATTCAGATTACTGTCGTGAATCCTGCTCTGGATAAAGCATTGGAGATCTTGCAAAAATTTTCAATTGATGTACACAATGGACAGGTTTCAAAAGACAAATTACGTTTTGGTGCAGCTTGGAGGCATCCCCCTCAAATCGATGACCCGAAGTTGCACATGGAATGGGCAAAGCTTCAGCTAATGGATTTTGTTCACTCTTTGGCTAATACAGAATTTGCGGTAAAATTGGCCATCTTTCATTAGTTTATATTTTGTTCTCATGGGATGGGACTATAATTTTGTTGAAAAATGATAATAAGTTTTATAAACATATAAACAAATGCAAACACAAATGCGATGCATGGATGTGCAAAGTGCAAAATTATGGGATAATGTCCTTATTAGAGTTTTTGTCTGCCGCAGGTGGTTTTTAGGCTTTACTATCCTACTTATTTACACGTAATAAATGTGAAAAGTGGGTTCCTATATACCTAATAATTGCTTTACATTGCTAAGTTAAAACAACAGCATAGGGATGAAGAAGCATAATTATTATATTTGGTGTTGTGTTTGATAAGTGAGGACGTGATGAGAATGCATATTCATTCTTAGAATATCCTTGTCAAATTACATTTTGTACCAATGTTCAGTTCATTATGAATGTTCTTGAACTAGATTGTTAAAAAAAAAAAATTATTTTAGTGTTTTGATGTATGGACTCATATTTAAGGTTAGGGTTGAGGTAGGAGCTTGATTCATCTTTTGTATTCTCTACATTAACTTTTACCCTAAAATATTTCTCTCAAGTTAGTACCAAAGCGGGAAAGATCCAACTTTAATCTCCATCACTAATCATCTCTAGTCACCAACTACCTCTACCACTATCGTCTGCCATGGTTAATCGACACCATTTTGATTAGCAAAGTCAGGGTTAGGTGTGCCTTGAGAAGCGTGAGCCAACCCTAGTGACCACAATGTCATTCACCTCCTCATGTGCCCTCACATCCCGCTCTCTTGGGATGGCAAATGAGAATCAGGTGGAGATAGTTGAAACTTTAGTCATGGTTGCTTCTCGTGGTCGAGGAGGATGTAATAGTCAAGGAGGACGTGGCAGTACAAAAGGTCGTCCTCAATGTTCCTATTGCAAGAAGATGGGGCGCATGCAAGAAAACTGTTATTCCTTACACGATCTTCTTGACATGAATACCACTTCTATTCCTTAGGAAGAAGAGAACATTTTGTGGGTATGAATTTTGGTCTCGTATCGTATGGATTGATACTAGAAATAATTTGAAGTTGATTGAAGATTTTAGAAAATAAATGATGGAGAGATATGGGATGAAAAATTTAGGCTTGTTGTATAATTTTCTTGGGTTAGAAAATTATCAAGAGAAAGATTGAGTCTTTATTTGTCAAAAGAAACACACTAAAAAAAATAGTGAAGAAGTTTGGAATGTTTGAGGACAAAAGATGGAGGAAGAAAAGTTGATGCCTACAACTATAGAAGTTTGATTGGTAACTTATTTTATCTTACTAATTCAAGGCTTGATATAATGTTTGCAACTAGTTTACTTTCTCGATTCATGAGTGATCCCAGTCGTATCTATCTAGGTGTAGCAAAAAGGGTGTTAAGATACATTCAAGGCACTTTAACTTATGGAATAAAATATGACAACAAAGCTTAAACAAAGTTAGTTGGCTTTTGTGATAGTAATAGGGCAGGATGTATCGATGATATGAAAAACACATCTAGATATGTTTTTTCACTTGGTTCAGGTTTATTTTCATGATGTGCAAAGAAGCAACAAGCTGTATCTCAATCTTCTATAGAGGCTGAATATATTTCAACATGCTTAACAACTCAACAAGCAATTCGATTAAAGAGAATATGAGAAGATTTTGGTGAAAAACAAGATGATGTAATTATTCATTGTGATAATAAATCAGTCATTGCGGCAAGAATTCAGTCTGCCACAAAACATATAGCCATCAAACATCATTTTATAAGAGAAGTAATTGAAGAAGGAGAAGTGAAGTTAGAGTGTTGCAAGTCCATTGGTCTACTTGCTGATATTTTTATGAAGGCATTGCCTTGAGAAATGTTTCAGAAAATACGAGAAGTTTTAGGAGTTCAAGAACACCACATTAAGGGGGTTGAGTAATGTGTTTTCAAAAAGTGCTTAATGGAGATTGAATGCATAATGAAGTCCTTATAGCATTCTAAGGGTTATTTGAGTCTTGATAATACCCTATCAATGTAATACAAAATGTAAGAAAGAGAAAAAAAAAGAAGAAAAAAGAGAAAATAAAAATAATAAAAATAGAGAGCAATTCAATCGTGAAATTATCTTTCTCTTATTAAAAAATATTCTTCACAATCTTACAGAAAGTAAGTTCCTTATGAGTTGTATCAACACCACTTCTAGAATATCACCCTACAGTTTCACAACTACCTTGAGCTTGTGGGGGATGCACTAGTCAAGCCACTTTCATCTACAAGATTTATTTTCTTAGATCCAAGGTCAAGGTGATTGAGTTGCCTATTGTTTCACATCCACCTTGGAGGTCGCGGGGGGGGGGGGGAGTGCTCCTCTGCTCGTATGTACTAACTTTTTGTAATTTTCATTAGTAATGAATCATATTTCTTGATAGATTTAATAGTACTGAATCTGAAATTTTATATTTTACACATATTTATGACAATACATCATTACTATTTATAATATTATTAGAAGTAGTTAGTTAACAATACACTAACTACCTAATCAACACACTATTAATTATCTACAACAAAATACCTCTTTGGGTCTACTTGTAAAATTTCCCTTTATTTTTACAAATGTGTTTTTATTGGTTATCTTATCCTTGATCTGTAAAAGGTTACAAGTGTTTTCTGTCTTCTATTGCCACTTGATAAGGTAGTATCTACTTAATTGAAATATTGAAAGTTAAAAGTGTGTATAGGAGGATTGAAACCACACATTAGAAAGTTAAGGTACCTTTAAACTACTAGACCAGATTAAATTCTTGATAATTGAGTTACAAAATTTAATTTTATATTATATATATATATATATGTATATATATGTATATATATATGTATATATATATATATATACATATATATATATATATACATATATGTATATACCTACATATATATATATATATATATATATATATATATATATATATATATATATATATATATATATATATATATATATATATATATATATATATATATATGTGGGTGTGTATTAGTATATTGAATCATGTGGTTTAGCCAGTAACCCATTGATCTTAACCGAGTTTCGGTTTGGATAATATTATTATTATTATACTTAGATATTTATAGTAAAAACGGTGTTGTTATTTTGTTTATTTATCGACTATGCACAGATGTGAATCTGTTCAATAATGCCGCTCATTTTCTTCAAGCAGGTCAATTACCGAAGTGATTATAGTGAAGAAGTCTTTGATGATCCATCTACTGTTGCTTTGTTACAGGTATGTTAATTTCAGAAAAGGCATTGGCCTTTTAGGATCGTCCTTGTCAATTTTTATATTACATGCTCATTCAATTTGAAGTATTGAAATGTTGCAGATGATCATTAGCAATTATTTTTAGAACTACTTTTTTTATTAAGTTTATTTTATTTCTTATTTTTTGAAAGGCTTTGTTAATTATGGTAAGTAATTCAATTGAAAATTCAAACACCATCAAATACTAGCCTAGTTGAATTGCTGAACTTTTTACTACTGAAAATCAACAATAACAATCTGACCTATTCTTAAGACGGGAATCTTTGAAGGTGGGATTACTTTATGCTCAACGAGATCCACCATTTATTCGACCCACATCTAAGGGGATTCAGAGGTGTCTAGTGAGATGGTAAGTGATTTTCTTTAGTTTCATGCGCTGATAATAAACTGGATGGGATTAAAAATACTTCTTTAAACTGATATTTGCTTGCAGGCTTGTAGAGCAGCGAATGCAAATGAATTCCCGTGATTTGATTCATTTTGTGTGGCATAGAATAATGCGTGGACGTTATTATCGCCATTTGATGGTACAAATTGGCTATAAATAGAGCATGGAAGTAGGTAAAATATTTTATCAATCCCTTTCTAGTTTAATTTTGTTCAACATGTTGATATATAATTAATCCCTCTCTGGCCTAGATGTTACTTATTATCCAATGAGTGGAATGATTTAGTTCATAATCTTGTTTAGTGTCATGACATTTGTAGAGCTTAGGAGAATTTCAACAGCTAAATATAAGGAAGATAGTGAAGAGGAGAAAACTATATTCTATTTCTTTTTCTTGATTGAAATAATATAAGGATGTTCTATTTATAGAGTACTCAAGATAACTTTGTTACCCTAATAATAATTACAATAATTAGTACAACTCTTTGTATTTCTACAATATTTCTTGTAAATCAAACAAAATCATAACTCAACACTCTCCCTTGACATGGTGAATGGATGATATTAATAATTCCCAACTTGCATGTAAGATCATGAAACTGTTATGAGGGAAGTCCCTTTGTCATCAATCTGCAAGCTGAAGTCCTAATGGGATGTAGGAATTAGTTATAAGGCCACAACACAACTTTCTTTGATTAAGTACCTGTCAATCTTTAATCCTTGGTCTTGTGAGGTTTGATTGTGGATAATACTAATAACTTATTTATTGTCACAAGGGAGTCATAGATTCTTTATATTTTACTTTATTCAAAATAATTTTCATTCATAACCTATGAAGCATCAATACTTCAATTTGCTTCACGTATCCATATCCGATACTTCATTGAAACGTATTGATGAAGTATCAATACTTTTATTTGTTTTACATAGAATACTTTTAGATAATTTACCGATATGTATACAAGTTAAATGTCGAGCTTTTAAATAATTTATATTCAATAAAAATTTAAGAAACATATATGTATGTATAAATAGAAACATATAAATATTATTTTTCATAAATTAAAGAAAAAAATAGTTCTTATGAACTATTTTAAGAAAATAATGAGATTGATAGTGTTATTTCTGTTGAAGTATTTATTAGATTAATTGTATCTTGGTGGACATTTATGAGATTAGTTGTAGACCTAGTTCCTAGAATGCATCTGTTTATCTTCTCTAGGATTAATCATGTCTCTATTAATTGTATCTTTGAATCTGTATTTTTATCACCTATAAATAAGAGAACACAAGAAGATGATTTCAGGTTCTCAAAATCAGTTATTTATTTTCCTTTTTCTATTTCAAGTTGGTATCAGAGCCGGTTCATCCCGCTCTGCCTGTGTCTGTTCTTTTTCTGGCATTAATCGCCGTTCTCCATCGTCCGCCGCCGTTCACAGCCGTTCGCCGCCGGTGCAGTACTTCTCCGGCGCCATTTCTCCCTCTGACACTTGGGTTAGGCTCGCCTCGAGGAGCGCGACCCAACCCCAGTGATCGCTTCCTCCATCTCTGCCTCACGTGCCGCCACGCGCCGCCCTCCCGGTGGCTGTTTTGCTCCAGTCCACCTCTATCCGGCTCGCCTCGTCGCCTTGGTGCCAGATTTGCACTTTGTTTTGTGTTCTCTGTCACAAAACGTGGTGGGTGTGCGTTTTTTCTCTCTGCCTCTCTCGGTCCTCTCTCTGCTTCTAGAGACAGCACGCTAGTCCTCTCTTGTTTCCTGAAAAATGTCAGAACCTGTGTCTGTATCTTTTTCTGGGACTCCGACTATAACCACAAAAAAGTTAAATGGGAAAAATTATTTGTCTTGGGCTTCATCTGTTGAGCTCTGGTTTTTAGGACAAGGAGTTCATGATCATCTAGAAGAAGATGGAAGTACTCAACCAGCAGATCAGGCTCCTCAATGGAAGAAACAGGATTATCAACTTTGTGCACTATTATGGCAATATGTTGAACCAAATATATTGAGCACTCTTCGATCCTTCAAGATATGTAATTCTTTTTGGAAAAAGGCCCAAAATATATTTGCTAACGATATTCAACGACTTTATGATTTTGCTAATAGACTAGCCTCCCTTAAGCAAGAGGATAATTCCATGATGTCCTTTGTTGCTGAAGCTCAATCGGCCGTTGAAGAATTAAAAATGTTTCTGGAGGCAGAATCATTAGAGGAAAGAAAGACGAAGCTGGATAAATTCTATATGGTAATGATTCTTAAGGCTATGAATCTAGAATTTAATCATGTTAGAGACCAGATTCTAACTGGAGAAGAAGTTCCTTTTACGGAGAGTTTAATCACAAGGTTACTTCGTGTTCCTTTTAGCAAAAGCAAAAACAGTCAGGAACTTGTTGATTCTTCCGCCATGATTTCTGCTCGTGGAAGAGGTAATCACAGCAATAAAGGACGTGGTGGGAGAAGACGTCCTCAGTGCTCTCATTGCAAAAGAATGGGACATACTAAGGAAAATTGCTTTGCTCTGCACGACTTTCCTGATAAGGCAGCTAATACCTCAAAATCTGAAGTTGATGAGCCCAAGTTCTCTCATGAAGAGTATCAAGAATATTTAAGGATGAAATCAACCAATTTGGCTCAAGCATCTACAACACCAAATTCGTCAACCGCTTGCATTTCACAATCTGTGGAAAGTCAAAATCTGTGGATTATTGACTTAGGTGCTTCTGACCACATGTCTGGTAATACCTCTTTATTCTCCTCTCTTTCATTTCCTAAAACCTCCCATATCATATCTTTAGCTAATGGATCTAAAGTAGCCTCTAAAGGAATTGGTCAAGTATCCATCTCTTCTTCTTTAAACCTTCAAAATATTCTTTGTGTTCCTTCTTTTCCATTCAGTCTTGTTTCTGTAAGCCATTTAACCAAATCATTGAATTGCTCAGTAACCTTTAATGCCAATCGTACAGAGTGTGTTGCATTCTGGTGGCTTTGCTACACATTCAAAGCCGAGCTAATAGCATGACCAATCACAGTGATATAAAGTATCAAAGGAAAATCTGGGCTGGTTTGGATAGGATGGATAGAAATCTGTGGACTATTTGAAAATAATGAATTTAAAGAAAAAAAATTATTTCCCCTTTTGATAGGAACTAGTGCAATGTCACTTAACCGTGATTTTTGACACATAATTCCAAATAATGAACATTAGACAAAGATTATTTTCCTATGATTTTGTGTGACCTAAATTAGGGTTGAACCCAAAAGTACAGGCTTTTAGGGTAGGAATGGGCTGTATGTTCTATGAAAATGGTGGCTATGTGGGTGGGTTATTGCAGTTTCCAACTTGGTTGAATGAAATGGATTAGTTATGTTATATTAGTTAAGAGAGTAAAGAGAGTGAAAAGAAGATTTTTAATTTAGTGGGATGCATTACTCCACTCTATGATCTCATATATATATATATATATATATATATATATATATATATATATATATATATATATATATATATATATATATATAGGATTACAACATTTAAAACAACAACCACCAACTACTAACTACTAAGCATTAACTAATAATAATTCTAACAATATTAAACACAAGTATTAGCATCCTATCAAACTACTGCAGATGATCCGAGTTTCTTAAAACTAAATAAGAATGATAACAAAGTAGAGGGGAAAGTGCCAGCTAAGAGAAACAAGACCATATTCTTGGGTTGTTGTTTAATCTTATGCAATTGAATATAATAAGTGATTTATATTTATTGTTCTTATTTCTTACAATACCCAAAAATTATCACCTGATACTTTGTGTCTGCATTCTAAAATTTGGTATACAAGATGAACATGATAATCACTTACCATTAGGGGTTGGTCAATGGGTGATGGTGAAGGACCTGTTATGGATGGCTGATCTTGGGGAATAGGATTGTTCACCTGGTTCCTACGTTGATAGGTGATGATAGGTTGTGATGCTGATTCTAGAGTATTTTGGTTGGGATTTGGGGTGTCAGGAATAGGAGGTAACACTAATTCAACTAAGAGAACAGGAAAAACATTTTGGACAGAATCAATATCCTGCATAGAATAAGGGAAGAAGGATGATGATTCAAAAAAGGTGACATTAGCAGACATGTAGTACCTCTTGGTTTCAGGAGAATAACACTGATATCCTTTTTGAAGACGAGAATACCCCAAGAAGACACATTTGATAGCTCTAGGTAAGAGTTTATCTAAAGCCAGGAGACATGTCATGAACAAAACATATACATCCAAATACCCTATGAGAAACATGAAAAATTGGTTCCTTTGGAAATAGAATAGAATGTGGAACTTTATTATCAAGAGAAGAAGATGGCATTCTATTAATGAGAAAGCATGCAGTTAGAATAGCATCTCCCCAATGATGAATAGGCATATTGGCACCTAGCAATAAGGTACGAGCAGTTTCAACCAAATGTCTATTTTTTTGTTCTGCTATACCATTTTGCTGTGGTGTGTGAGGACACGTGGACTGGTGTAAAATGCCTTGAGAATTTAGGACATTAGAAAAATCATTAGAAAAGTACTCTTTGGTATTATCACTTCGTAAAACTTTGATTACTTTTCCAAATTGAGTTTTGATTTCATTAAGGAAAGACTTAAAGATAGGCAATAGTTCAGAACGATCTTTCATAAGATAAACTCAAGTACATCTAGAAAACTCATCAATAAAAGTAACAAAATATCTAAAACCAAAAGATGAAACACGACTAGGTCCCCATAAATCTGAATGAACAATACTAAAAGCAGAATAACATCTAGATTCAGAATGATTTGGAAAGGATGACCTGGTATGTTTCCCTAGTTGACAGGATTCACATTCAAAAGTTTGAAGGTTCTGAAGTTCAGGAACCACTTTTTTCAATTTTGCTAAATGAGGATGCCCTAATCGCTCATGTAACAGTTTTGGGAATAAGGACGCAACACAAGATACAGATGACTTAGTCTGAAGGTAGTATAAGCCTCCAGATTCATGTCCTTCTCCAATCAGTCGACCCGTACCACGTTCCTGGATAACAAAACAATTGGCATTAAAGGTTACTCGAGCAATTCAATGATTTGGTTAATTGGCTTACGAAACAAGACTCGAATGGAAAAGAAGGAACACAAAGAACATTTTGAAGGTTTAAAGAAGAAGAGATGGATACTTGACCAATTCCTTTAGAGGCTACTTTAGATCCATTAGCTAAAGATATGAGATGGGATGTTTTAGAAAATGAAAGAGAGGAAAATAAAGAGGTATTACCGGACATGTGGTCGAAGCACCTGAGTCAATAATCCATGGATTTTGACTTTCCACAGATTGCGAAATGCAAGCGGTTGACGAATTTGGTGTTGTAGATGTTTGAGCCAAATTGATTGATTTCATCCTTAAATATTCTTGATACTCTTCATGAGAGAACTTGGGCTCATCAACTTCAGATTTTGAGGTATTAGCTGCCTTATCAGGAAAGCCGTGCAGAGCAAAACAATTTTCCTTAGTATGTCCCATTCTTTTGCAATGAGAGCACTGAGGACATCTTTTCCCACCACGTCCTCTAGAGCTGTGATTACCTCTTCCACGAGCAGAAATCATGGCGGAAGAATCAGCAAGTTCCTGACTGTTTTTGCTTTTGATAGAAGGAACACGAAGTAGCCTTGTGATTAAACTCTCCGTAGAAGGAACTTCTTCTCCAGTTAGAATCTGGTCTATAACATGATTAAACTCTGGATTCATAGCCCTAAGAATCATTACCATATAGAATTTATCCAGCTTCGTCTTCCTTTCTTCTAATGATTCTGCCTCCAGGAACATTTTTAATTCTTCAACAGCTGACTGAGCTTCAGCAACAAAGGACATCATGGAATTATCCTCTTGCTTAAGGGAGGCTAGTCTATTAGCAGAATCATAAAGTCGTTGAATATCGTTAGCAAAGATATTTTGGGCCTTTTTCCAAAAAGAATTACATGTCTTGAAGGCTCGAAGAGTGCTCAAAATATGTGGTTCAACAGATTGCCATAATAGTGCACAAAGTTGATAATTCAGTTTCTTCCATTGAGGAGCCTGATCTGCTGGTATAGTACTTCCATCTTCTTCTAGATGATCATGAACTCCTTGACCTAGAAACCAGAGCTCAACAGAGGAAGCCCAAGACAAATAATTTTTTCCATTTAATTTTTTTGTGGTTATAGTCGGAGTCCCAGAAAAAGATACAGACACAGGTCCTGACATTTTCCAGGAAACAAGAAAGGACCAGCGTGCTCTCAGAGAGAGGACCGAGAGAGGCAGAGAGAAAAACGCAGACCCACCACGTTTTGTGACCGAGAACACAAAACAAAGTGCAGATCTGGCACCAGGGCGACGAGGCGAGCCGGATAGAGGTGGCCTGGAGCAAAACAGCCACCGAGAGGGCGGCGCGTGAAGCAGAGATAGAGGAAGCGAACACTGGGGTTGGGTCGTGTTAAGGTTCCAACATAAAACCAATTGGCTATATGTGGAGTAGCCTAACATGTATTTAAACCATACCAAATGACATGAGGTAGGTGATGTGGGACTTTCAACACGCCCCCTCCAACGAAGCCTGCCGGACCAGGCAAAGGGTACTTTTGACCCAACTAAAGGGCAACTTTTGGCCCGTGACAATAACCGGAAAGATGTTAGGCTTTGGCTCTGATACCATGTGGAAAAATAGATTAACTGAAATATGATTTTTATTATATCAATACAAAGAGATGATATAAGATATATACAGGAGACCTAAGCTATTTTAGGAAATATAATAACTATATTTTATGCTAGGATCCCTTGATTTATGAGATTGTTCCTAATTATTCAAATCTGTACAAATTACAAGGAAATATACAAATTTCCTAATTTATTCTTTCTTAAAATACTATTTGATTTCCCACACTCCCCCTCAAGCTGGTGAATAGATGTTTTCCATTCCCAGCTTGGATACAATCTTCTCAAAATTATGGCAACCCAGTCCTTTGGTAAGAATGTCTGCAATTTGGTCTTGAGAGGACACATATGAAGTGCATATCAAGCCACTATCAAGCTTTTCTTTGATGAAGTGTCTGTCTACTTCAATATGCTTTGTTCTATCATGCTGCACTGGGTTGTGGGCTATACTGATTACTGACTTATTATCACAATAGAGCTTCATAGGTTCTTCCCACTTTATCCTCAAGTCTTCTAAGATGATTTTAAGTCATAGCAACTCACATAACATAAACTTGTCCTCCTTTCCTTGAGGAGCCTCCTTTGTGTCCCCCTTCTCGATCTTGGTTTAAAGGCTTCCTATGTAACTTCCAACACTTCTCTTGGGTATGACGAGGTTTATTGCAGTAGGTACACCAGAGACCATCACCTTTCTTCTCCACATTTGCTGATCCTCCTTTCTTTTGTTCGGTTACCATGGCCAAAGTCTGATCTCCTTTATGGTCCAGTGCTGAGTTCTCTACTGCTGGACTCTCTAACATGAGACCCCTTCTACTTTCTTCACTTCTCACAATAGCCACCACTTCATTGAGGCATGATACCTTTTGCTTCCCCAATATTTGAATCCTAACTTGATCAAATTCAGGATTCAAACCAACAAGGAAATCATAAACTCTGTCTTGTTCGATATACTCCTTGAGAAGTGTTGAATCTTCAGTACATTTGGCTTTTATGACTCTATAATGGTCTAGCTCCATCCACAATGATTTCAGTTGATTGGCATATTTTGTAACAGTCTTGTTCCCTTGTTTTGCTGCCAAAGTTTTCACCTTTACTTCATATACTTGAGCAGCATCTTTGGCTTTAGAGTAGGTTTGCTCTACAGCATCCCAAATATCTTTTGCCGAATTAAGGAATATGCAGGTGTCGCTGATTTCTGGAATCATTGAATTCCACAGCCACGCCATGATCATTGAATCTTCTTCATCCCATGTAGTAAACTTGGGATCCTCCTGTTTAGGTCCAGACTCCATCAGGTGACTCAACTTCCCCTTTCCCTTCAACACTGTACGAACAAGTTGGGCCCACTTCAAATAATTTCTTCCATTTAGTCTATATGCAGAATGAATATTCTGCAGTTCTCCAGATTGCTGGGATTGGGTATTCCCTGTTTCTGGGTTTGGATTCGCAACTTCCTCTTCCCTTGACATCATAGCAAGGAGGTGTGATGCAACAGCAATGCAGGCTGTCGTCTTATGATTAAGAAAAATGCAGCAGCAATGCAGGCTGCCATCTTAGGGTTAAGAAAAATGCAGCAGCAATTTAGGCTGCCGTCTTAGGGTTAAGAAATATGCAGCAGCAATGTAGGCTGCCGTCTTATGATTAAGAAAAATACAGCAGCAATGTAGGCTGCCATCTTAGGGTTAAGAAAAATGCAGCAGCAATGTAGGCTGCCGTCTTAGGGTTAAGAAAAATGCAACAGCAATGCAGGCTGCCGTCTTAGGGTTAAGAAATATGCAGCAGCAATGCAGGCTGCCGTCTTAGGGTTAAGAAAAATGCAGCAGCAATGCAAGCTGCCATCTTAAGAAAAATGCAGCAGCAATGTAGGCTGCCGTCTTAGGGTTAATCGTGCACAGACATAGCTTCCTAGATCGGAAGCTCTGATACCATGTTAAGGTTCCAACATAAAACCAATTGGCTATATGTGGAGTAGCCTAACATGTATTTAAACCATACCAAATGACATGAGGTAGGCGATGTGGGACTTTCAACAGGTCGCACTCCTCGAGGTGAGCCAAACCCAAGTGTCAGAGAGGAAAAAGGCACCGGAGAAGACAACACCGGCGGCGGACGGCGGTGAACAGCGATTAATGTCAGAGAAAAAAAAAACAGAGACAGGCAGAGCGGGATGAACCCGCTCTGATACCAACTTGAAATAGAAAAAAGAAAATAAAGAACTGATTTTGAGAGCCTGAAATCATCTTCTTGTGTTCTCTTATTTATAGGAGATAAAAATACAGATTCAGAGATACAATTAATAGAGAGACATGATTAATCCTAGTGAAGATAAAAGATGCATTCTAGGAACTAGGTCTACAACTAATCTCATAAATGTCCAACAAGATACACTTAATCTAATAAATACTTCAACAATATGATTAATATATTTGAGAGGCCAACTTTTGAGTAAAGTCATACAAACATTGAATCTAATTAGGAAAACTACTCTGAGTCTCCCTCATGAATGATTAGCATATCTTGAAAATTCTAAGAGTTGATACTTTGTTAAAATCTATTTTCTTGATGATCATGGTATCCCAAGCCTAGGAACCACAATACTATAGGATGTCCATTATAAATAATTTTTTTTCCATTTTGTTTCTCTTAGTGATGGCGGGTATTCCAAAACAAAAAATATCTAGGTCTGTAAAAGTTATTTTGTAAAAAAAGGGAGATATTCTTCAAGAAAACACAAGCCAATTTTCAAATGCATAAAAAAGCAGCTTTTATAAAGCTTTACAAGACTACTTTCTGTAGAAAAATATAAACCTAGTCCCTTTTGTGCATGTATTTGAAGTGTGGATGTTGGAGGCTTGTCAAGCCTATGACAGTGCTAGCTCACATAATGTACTTTGAATGTAAAAACAAATCTGTACACTTCAGATTTTGAGAGCATGTCTTATGAGAAGGTTGCGGACACTCTGTTGTTCAATGTGGGACATATGGTTGTCTAGTTAGTTAAACACACTATTGGTTCATGATGCTATTATTCTTGGTTTACATACAACTAGATTGATCTTATAGAAAGTTCTTTGCATGTACGTGACTTTAACTCAACAAAAATTTTGGTCTATATATGTTTATATTGAATTATTAATATATAGATAATAGATTCAATTTTAATTCAAGCAAATAAAGGTATCGAGTATAGAAGAAAATAAAAAAATTGGAGAAAAGATTTTTAATCTTTAATATAAATTGCTTGCTACTTTGCATTATTGAATAAATGAAAAATGAAACAATTGCGTGCTAACTTGAGTTTCTATTCTGTATTTTGCTCCTGCCAAAGCTAATTGTGGGGAATTTGACCAATCAATTTTTTAAAATTTATTATAGTTTTATACTAGAGTTGATTACATGATTGTGTTGTATATGAACATTCTAGTTATGTTTCAAATGTTAAGACTTAAAATGGAATTTGATGAAAATCTTTGTTAACCTTTTAGTTCATTTTGACCTTGTCTTCTACAGGGAATATTTGAGGGTGCAGAAATCATGTTCAAACAATTCGGGCGTCCTTGAAAATATAAGATAAATATCTATATTTTCATATGTCATGAATTTAGCTGATTCACATGAGTTGTGAAGGGCAAAAGTGGGTTGATTATGCATAAGTTGATGACGTCGTGTTTCGTTGACAACATAACGTGGGTGCAATATTTTGACGTCCTAAGTTGTAGGGAGTTGGATTTGAAGAACAAAATTGTTTACAATTTTCATGGAAACACTAGGAGAATATTAGTTTCACTTGAAGTCTCAAATAAAATGAAAACAAGAGATGACAAAGTTTTATCCTTTTAGGACTTTATTTTGTCTGATCCCACCATTTGGTTAAGAATATGATTTTTTTCTCAGCATTAGGATGAATAGTTTATCCTTTTAATCAGAATTTGCAGTCATTAGGATTTGTTTAGGCTTGTATTATTAGTTATTCTTTATTACCTGTTCTTCTATACATAGGAAGGAAGTCATGTATTTGGAACAATGACACCCTTTGAATTCAATGAAAAAGTTTATGTTCATATTTCTTTTTCTCCTTCTCAATTCTCTTGCATTATGCTTGGGTGAAGCCTGGATAGAGGGCTATACCTGTTTTATGATATTTTTTTCTATTTATTAGTTTTTTTTAACTCAATTTGTTTTTCCATTGATTAGTTTTTTATATCAATCACTCTTCTTTTCTTTTATTTTTTTTAATCTTGATTGTGAATTGTAATATAATCTAATCCAAATTCATCAAATTCTGATGTTTAACTAAGTTGATTAATTAATTTTTGGGTAAAATGAATTAAATCAAGATTATAAATTAATCTTTAGAAACGGTTAACAAATCTAATTAGAAAACTGAACAAGTGGGTAATTGGATATTATTTCTACTTATTTATTCTTGAAACAACCCCCTCCTTACTCCGACATTTAATTTTTAAACGTTCTTGATTAGTCAATTTTTATTTTTTTAAACATTCTTCATTTGTTGGTAACAATCAAACACCTTCAAGAAACAGTAAGGTCATTTTTTCTTATATTACAATCTTTTACTTATTCTTTTTAGATGTAGATCTCATGAGCATGCATGTAAATATCTCTTATTTAATAGGTTTCAACTACGCATAACAACGGGATGAGGATGAGTTTTGCTTCTGGATCTCACTTAAACTTTTTTAATTATCCCTGTCTTCATCTCCGATTCTTGTCAGAATTAGAAATTAAGTCTCCATCATCGTTTTTGTTGGGTTTCGGGTTTTTTTGTCTCTGTCCCAATCTCGATCTATATTATTTAAAAAAATATATTTATAATAAATTAATTTTACTATTTCTATGTATTTTTTATACATAAATAAATATTTATAATTTTACAATTTATAATTATTATTAATTAAATATATATTATAATTTATTATATTTATATTAAAATATATATGTAAAAGAAATATTTAATCATTTTTATTTATACATATATAAAATATTTATAATAATAATAATAATATTATTATTATTATTATTATTATTATTATTATATTATATTCAAATATTTGAATACTTATAACATTATTATTATTATTATACTTATTTAAATATTCGATTACATCATTTAAAAATATGAAATATATAGGTTGTAATGAAATATTTAATAAGTTAATTCTTATTTAATTATTTCGAAGTAATAAAAGTTTAAATTATTAATTTTTTTAATCCTTTAAAATATAATTATTTTATTAAGATAAAATTTGATATATGACAAATAAGAATAATAAGATCCAAAAAATATGACATAATAAAACTTGATAAATATAAATTATAAATAAAATAATATTAGTTACTACTAAGATATATGTAAAATATTTAGAAAATGATAAAGAAAAAAAAATTTAACTTTTTATTCATTAGATTGGTTGAAAAGATTGAAAAAAAAAATGATCGGAGAGATTAAGAAAATGTGAAAAACTAAAAGATAAGAGAAAGAAAATAATGTAAAAAATTAATTGATATAAAAGATTAAAAAAAACAAAAGAATTAAATAGTGGGTAGAAGAAGAGTAAAAATGATAAAATAAAAAAAACCTTATATGTAATAAAAAATAAAAGGAAATTTTTTTAAAATATTAATATTTTAAAATTTAAATTTAAATATAAAATTCGGGTGGAAACGAGGATGAGATCGAGGTGAGGATTGTATTATCATTCCCACTCCTGTCCCGACTTTTTAAAGCGGAGAAAACCCGAATCCGCGTTCATCCCTAGTTAACTCGATTTTTCCATGTCAAACTCGGAATAAGATTGATCAATCTCTATAAGAATGAGTTTAATTATCATCCTTAATTTAAATGCTTAGTAGCTTTAGGCTTTTAAGACTTAAGCAACATAAACCCAGACATTGGTGTGTAGACACATATATGACAGATCTTGAATTCAGCAAGACCATATATGTCTGATTGCTTGTAAACTTCTCTAACTAATTATTGACCAACTCTAAACCCTAAACCAACTCATGTTATTAGTCAGTATGATCTTGTCGTCTATTGCTTCAAAATCCATCCATATCAATTGTATGTTAAAAATGGATTTATTGACTCAACATAACTACTGTTCAATTTAGCATATCATTACATTCACTAGTGGAAAAATATGATTCTATGACGAATTTTTATCACGGTTGTAATCCACCCGTCATAGTATATAGGGCGGTGGCATTTTTGTAATAATATTATGAACTTTTTATGTCGGTTGTTATGTAACCGACATGGTATGTGAGCAAATTCACTTTTTATGTCGATTAAATTTCAACCGACATAGAAAGTACTTTCTATGTCGGTTAAAATTTAACCGACATAAAAAGTGAACTTTCTATGTCGGTTAAAATTCAACCGACATAGAAAGTAAACTTTTATGTCGGTTAAATTTCAACCGACATAGAAAGTACTTTCTATGTCGGTTAAATTTTAACCGACATAGAAAGTTTATATTAAATCAAAAAAATTAAATATATAAGTATATAAATATTTATATATCAAAATATATAAATATATTTGTATTTATATATTTTGTATATAAATATAATTTATTTGTAAGTTATGTATCAGAAATTCGTAGTAGTTTCCTGGTTGGAGTATCAGTCTCCAACTCTAAGGTACTTGGGTTCGAATCTTGCAAGTGACAAATCTCTTAAATAGATAATAAAATAATATATTATAAAGTATAATAAAAACATAATATAGATAAATAAATAAAAATCAAATGACAATTTTCGTAAAAAAGTTCATTACTTTCTATGTCGGTTCATAACAACCGACGTAAAAAGTCATACTTTCTATGACCCCTATATCTATGTCGTCTCTTTAACCGACATAAAAAACTCATTTTAACCGACATAAAAAGTCTTTTTTGCAATAGTGATTACATAAGCTTTTCCTAAAAAATTGAAATGATTGTTTAGAAGAGCATAGAAAGTCATCATCTCAAATACAATTAGGAAGATCTTTATAATCTCATCGAGAATTAAAAAACTATCTTGGATGAGTAATTCTGAAGTAAGTCAATTTTTATGTGTGATTATATTTTCACAACACAGTCTGTAAAAATATCCATAACACAAATCCAATATAATAATAATAATATATATTATTATTATATTATTAGATTATTAGATTGTCGTGGGATTATTATTATTATTATTATTATTATTATTATTTTTTTACAGACATGTTATCAAATTATCATTTTTCTTTTCAAATTAGTCTTGTATATTTTTTTTATTTGAAAATGACTCTTCTTAGTGAGGTAGAGGTTTGACGTGGGATTCCATGACTTTATGAATGAGCTTGAAATTCATTAGTCTGATAAAATATATCATGCATTCTTTTTAACACCTAGAATTTGGTGTAAATTATTTAATTAATTTACAATTTATTTAGTTTATCTTGGACTGTGAACTAAATTATTATAATTTACCCAAAATTTAAATAGTTGTTCATAAATTTTGAATTTATTTGAATTGCGATTTAAATGTGCTCTAATGTATGTGATTTATTTATTTAAGGAATTTTCGTTTATTTTTTAGTAATTAAGTTCTACTGATAAATCTATCGCTAATTTCATTAATTATTTTGATGTTAACAGTTATGCATTTTTATTTTTATATTTATTTTATTTGTTATTTTTTTAACATAAAAAAATAAAATGGCCAACCTCAATTCAATAATGTTTTGAGGATAAAAGAAAAGGAGAAGAAACTAAATTAATATTGTCCCATTTATTAGTGTACTTCTTGATTACGAGAATGCTACATAATTTGAGAGAATATACTAAATGATTATATCATCGATATAAATTAATTTTATTAAAATAATTTAAATTATAAAAATATATATTTTTTATTTTTATTTTTCTTTATATATTTTTTAATTAATTATTTTAGTATATATACCTTAATATATATCTTAATATATTTTTTTTAATGAGTTCAAAATTAACCATTAATCCGTTAGTTTGTTTGTCCATTAATGTAATCTTAGTACACATTATTCTTAGTACACATTTCTCTTTCACACATTTTTTAGCTTTAGCTTTAATTTAATGTAATCTTGCTAAGTTCAAAATCTTTTTCCTCAAAATAGCTTTCATCTGATACCCATATTTCAATGCTAAAAAAAAAAAAATGCATTTATTGATATAGACAAGGTTGTTATCTTTTATAGACTATGCTCAGTCTACTTTACTTATGTCTCCTAGTTTTGCTACATGCATCGCAAATGAAAAATGACTCACTTGAAAGATATCAAATGGATTTGGGAGGGGTCCTTCAATTGTATGTCATCACTATTGTCTTTATCATTATTATTCGCTTTGTAACAAGATAACCCATATATTAGACACTTTTTTAGGTCTTCAAACTCATTTCAATACAAAATACAACCATTATGGCATGCACCTTTTTATACTCCATACCCTTGAAAAATTATCTTCTTTGTCTCGTAATTACAATTGGTAGTGTATTTTCTTTTGGAAGCACATCCTCAACAACTTAATCAATTCAATGAAACTTTGATCAGTCTACTCATTGAATTACTTCAAATTCACCAATTTTAACACTACTGACATTTGTGTGATGTTAGTTAAGGTAGGATAAAATTGAGTCTCTGTATCGCTACACATATCTTCATACACATGCGCTTGAGAAAAATATTCTACTAAAACATCATGAATCATCTCTTCCAATTGATCATCCATGGTTAAATTAACTAAATCATCATATTTAATTACAACTTGCAAATTTAATAATTCACCATGTCACGTCCTAGTTGTATAAATTTTAAGAAAATAATCACATAAAAGATATTCCCTAATTTATGTTAGACAAATGACATCTAGAGGGGGGGTGAATAGATGCACAAATTAAAATAGATGTCAAATTAAAAATTTATTTGTGAGTCAATAATTTGTTAAAGCGGAAGCAATAATATAATCAGGAGAGGAGAAAGAGATAAGGAAAAGAGAACAACACACAGAGATTTATACTGGTTCGGGTATAGCCAATCCTACATCCAGTTCCCAGTCAACTCTTAACACAAGAGTGACTCCCCATTCACTATCTTTCAAATTCAGTTTACAAATTACAATCAACTCAGCAGAAGAACCAGTAAAAAGTAAACTAATTAAAAAGATAATCACCTCCTTAGAAACCCACTAAGGATGAACACCTCCCTAGAATCCCACTAGGGATGAACACCTCCTCTGAACAAATCAAAGGATGAAAAACGCCTCCTTTTCCACCAATGCAAAAAGGATGAAGGTAATAAAAATAAGAACGGACACACCTGGGTAATGGAGACAACAAATTGTAGAAGCCTGTAGAATGCCAATCTCCAAGAACAAGTGTGATTAACAATGAAAGCACAGAAGGCAGTAGAGAAGAGGGTTTTCTCAAAAGGTGTAAAATATCTCTGTTGCCTTGCTCAGAATTATTTTCTCAAAACTAATTGAATGTAAATTGTATTTTCGAATTCTGTAATTGTGTGTTTTTTATTTTTCATCAAAACTTAATTAAATAGAAAAATAGCATCAGAAAATGGCCGTTGGACATTAATAATATCATAGAGAAAATCAGGATGTATTAAAAAATATTTATTCTTTAAAACGGATATATTTTTCAAATTTGAATTTCCATAATTGATTATATTACCAGTATAATTAATTATGATAGAGAAAATCATTTTTCCATTTCTGGTGCATCATAATTAATTATGACAATGAAAAATATCATGTTATGAATTTTATCACACTTGTGCTTTGGAAACTTATGCATAATATTACTTCATCAACTTGTACCTTCATATCCAGTATTCTAAGACTCTATCTAGTCTTCAGGAATCATCTTGGGCTTATTTGAATCATCATCTTTATCAAAAACATATATTGGGCATGTAGGGAAATGTTTCACATTGTCACCTACATCATAAGTTCAGCTTGTCCTTAAATTCATCTTGAATGGCGTTGACTTGAATGTAGTTGACTTGAATCATCATCAAAATCGTCTCTTGGGAATGCAGAAACATTTCCATCAATCTCCCCCTCATTGCTTTCAATTTATTCAACATTTAGTATTCTTTCATTGAAACAGTTAACATATGAACACCTAAATCTTCCTCCATCAAAGTTGGTAGAAGTTTTGTACTGTGCAAGTAGTACAAATTCTTTCACTCCTTTCTCATACTCATTAGTTATGCATATATAATTAATCCAACTTTGATCCATATTTTTCTAAAATTTTGACAACATAACATCTAAAATATAGACATTTTATAATTATAAATACAATTTGTCAAGAATTAGGCTCAACACAAATTTGTTCAATAGTACAAAATCACTATCAATATACTATAATCATAACAAAGGTGATGAAGAACAAAAACTTATGTAGAAGAAAAATAATGTACCTTCAACCACAACCACAACCACTAGTTTCCATCACAATAACCATCACTACAATCACAATCATCATCACCACCACCATTGTTCACCATCATTGTCGCCACCACTATTCAACACCACTAAGATCATAGAAAAGTAAGAAACGAAGTGACCTCACACAGAGGGAGGGAGAAGAATCATTATTAAATACCCTAGCAACCTCAACAAACCACCAACAATCACTAGAAACCACCATGGAAAGGAGAAAGGTGAGGGATGAGAGGAAAGGAGTGGAGTGGAGTGAGGAGGAAGAGGGGTGCTCTAGGGAGGGAGTTGAAAATAAAAATGAGAAGGAAGAGAAGTGATGAAAGCGCAACAAAAATGAGAAAAGAAACAGAAGTTGAACAAGTTAAAATATATATGACAATGGTTCTAAAATTGAATTTTTAGGCTAATTATTCTTTGATTGGGTGCTCACTTTTTTATTTTTTATTTTAGAACTTGACTTATTTCTCTTATTTGAACTTGATCATATGTAGTTATTGAGATTATTTAAGCAATTTATTTATTATGAACTCCAGTCAAAATTAACCTATCCTATAATTATTAACTTTTATTAGCCACTTTGAGTCTTATATTATCATTTTTTATTAATTTAATTCACATTACAAGTCAATAAAGTGAAAAAACATATTTATCTGGTTAACTTTTAATGATTTGAGAAGTCTTGCAATTGTATTAGAAATGATTTTAAAGAATTACAAGGGTGATAATAAATTATACAAAATGTATGTTAGTTTGTGTAATTTTTGTCAATGCAAGAAAAATTCCTTGAGCCGATTTGAATTTTAATTTATTTAAAAAATAGAAATGTTAAAACAAAAATACTTTTGCTCAAAGAGCATGAATTCACTCAAAAAACTAACAAAAATGTAAAAATATAGAAAAAATGAAAGAAAAGAAAAGAAAAAGGAAATGAAGAACTATTTATTCCAATATGATTTAACTTTATTTTAATATGAAGTATGGTAAATTAAATTCAAATAAATATAAAGTTAAATATTAAAATAAATCATATTGGAATAAATAGTTCTTCATTTCCTTTTTCTTTTCTTTTCTTTCATTTTAAAATTTTAATAAAAATTTTATTAAAATATTTCACAAGTTCATATTCTTCTCTTTGATTCCTAGTTCATATTTAACTTTATTTTTATTTGAATTTAATTTACCATACTTTAATCTTAACCTCATCATAACTTATTTAAAAGACCTTTTGATCTTTAATTTACATATTCTATAATTTTTTTAATTAATTTTTTTAAGCCTATGGTTAATCTTATTTTAGATGTGATTTGAGATAAACACCTACCTAAAACATTTGAACGATTGAATGCATTAATTATGTTGTTACGATGAACACTTGATCACTTGTTATATTTTGAATTAAATTGATAGAATAGTTGTATTTTAACACTTGTGAAATCTTTATAATATTTTAATAAAATTTATGCAACAAAAATTTATATTATCTTCATTCATTATATGCTTGTAATGAAAATATATAAACCTCCAATAATAAAATAAATATTTTGGTAAATATTTACTCTATTTTATTCTTCTAAAAGGGGAAAAAGTAAATATTTTAAAAGTGATATTAATCATGCACATTAGACATAATCTTTTTAAGACAACCATTATAACATGTTAATATCCTTTTAACATAACTATTATAATATGTTAATATCTTTTCTTGCATGTAATCAATTTTAGAACCAAATTTTAGTAAAATCCATTTGATTTTGAAATATTTTGTATAACTATTTTTAATAAAATATGGTAAAGAATTTTTTTAATGAAATTTTTACCGTCCCATCATGAATTATTGATGAGAATTTTTGGTAGGAAGATTCTTAATAATGTAACATGAGTTCATTATATAAGAAAATATATGACCATATTCATTCTAAATTCTTAAAGTATATAGGGATGACAAAACGAGTTAGACCGCCTTATTTTACCCCACCTTATTTCTAGCTTGTCGGTAATTACCAACGGATACATCCGTAAAAAACCATTAATAATTATTCGATAAATTATTTATTTATCATATTTTATTTTTATTATATTTTGAATTATTATTAAATTATGAGAATTGTCACCTGGTAGGATTCGAACCTAATATCTTAAAATTGGAGGCTGATACTCCAACCACTAAATTACTATAATTTTCTATAATAATAATTTACAAAGAAATTATATTTATATATAAGTAAATGTATATTCTTGTAAATATATAAATATAAAATATATAAACACAAATATATTTATATATTTACCGATTGATATATATCCGTTAGTAACTAATTGTTAATTTACCCGATGGATATATCCATCGAAAACTAATTATTAATTTACTGATCCGTTGGTAATTTTCGTCAGTAATCACTAGGTAATTTTTGTCTGTAATTTCCATTGATAATCACTCATTGTCCAATGATTATATATCTGTCTGTAATTAATGATTTTCTTGTAGTGACGGGTTAGTCTACTAATATTTTTTTTAGAATACATATTTAATTATATGAATATCTATTAATTTTTTATTTATTAATTAATATTTTTATTAGGAAAATTAAAAAATTACTATATTCATGTGTTAAAATAACTAATTATAATAATAATTTAAACTTAATTGGTTAATATTTATAACTTAAGTTATAATATAATAATATATTTACTATTTCAATAATAAGAATATAAAAAATATAATATTTTAATTTTGATATATAAATATTTATTTATATCGGGTTAGCTTATCCCCACATTATACCCCACCCTTCACTTGTCAAGTTGGTAGACTAGAGAAGATAGACAAAAACAAGCTAGTGAAATATAAATACCAATCCGTCTCCATTTTTTAGATGAATTAATGTGTCAACCCACTAAACTTAGTCCATTTTACTATTCCTACGTTTATAAATTACTAAATCTTCTCATTTTTTACTCATGGTTTCAACACATACTTAATTTTCTAATCCTTAATGACATAATCATCGTCCTGACGATCTATTCATTAAACATAAATAATTTAGTTTGATGAAAGAAAGGTGCTTGATTATTAGTGGCGTAATTTAAGTCTTCAGAAAATTTTGGGTAAATTTTTTTTTTTAAAATGCAATAAAAAATACGAAGAATATTTCATAATACATTTCGAATGGCAGCATTGTTTGTAAGTATAATCGAGAAATAACTATCTTGATTATATTTGGTTGGTATGTTGTTATTGTCTTAGGTTGAAACAACAATTTAAATGAATGGCGGTTCATGACAAGTCTGGAATGCGGTGCCTCAACTAGTCGGACTTGCTTGAATCGATATGCTTACCTGACTCCTCTCTTTCATTCCCCGTCCATAGTGGAGCTTCATACCCTCGCCTTAGCCGATTGAGATCTTTCCTTGTGCTATACAGGTAAATTGGACTCTTTAGGGAATACCAGTTCTTTGGAACTTCAACCAGAGGTACATTTTGGATTCCTGGTACAGGTATAAGAAAGTAAGTAGAGCTAATAAAATTTTGGGATCTACATATAAAACAAAAAAACTTATATTGACCAAGGTACCAACTAGGTAGACCCTACACTTGAAGTGAACGATGTTGCAAATGATAAACTTCAAGACATGTCCTATGAGGTCATATAGTCACCTTATAACTTTAGGAAGAGAAGTTGAGTACTTCATCATCATATAATGATGTATGTTGGTGACATGTATTATGTGACATTTAATGTTGAAAAGTTTCTCTCAAGAAACATCTTTGAATAAATAGAAGTGACTTAATACAAAGCATTCAATCTCCAAACATTCTAATGTTCTAATCTAGTCTTAGTGAGATTTAAACCTTCCTTAGTTTGGGTGAGTAACCTGAACATGAAGAAGTTTAACTATAAAATAATACTTGATTTATTGTTTAAGGAAACTATTGAAAGAATACTAGAAAAATACTAGAATAGTTTAGAAAGAAAACTCATAACTCTATGATGTTATACTAGAACTTGGTGGTTTATTAAAAATTGAATGTTGCATAGTGGTGGTGGAAAACAAAGCATTTAAAAATCGTTGCATTTCTCTATTTGTCCTTTCTTTTTTCTTTATGACAACCTTTTCAAATACTTTAATTGAAAAAAAAAATTGCAATTCAATCTCTTTTTCTTGTGATATTTGCTTATTAACACTTTCTCAAGTATAATTAATTGTGAGGTTTGTCTTTAATAATATACGTGAGTTATACCTTTGTTAGATTAAGATATTTGGTATCATTTGTAACCATTTTTTTATCACTAAGTCATGTAAAATGGCTATATTAATAATTAATATTGTTCTTATTTAAGTTGATTTAGAAATAAGAACTAACTAGTAAGTTGCGTTAATTGTATGGTGAATATTGAGTATACATGGCATGAATATGCCCTATTATTACTTTTAAGTTAAAAACCTATTTGGGCATTTACTCATTGATCAGCTATTCTGAAAGAATGTTTCAAGTTTATCAAATATTTTAAAATATAATTATTTTGAGCTAGTTTTATTTTCATAATTTAGTTCGTTTTCAAGGGGCTTTTCGGCACAATCATAAAAACTATATAGGTCGGAGTGTGAATATATAAGAATTTATAAAAACAAAATGACAAAGAAAGGAAGGAAAAAAAAAGAAAATATAGATAAAAAGAGCGAGTCATTACTTACATATTTTCACAAAATTTCAATTTTCAATCATTTTTATATGAAAACTGAACTCATATGCTTTGATATGATATTTTGTTGTTGCTCCAACCATTGTCGTTGTTGCCGCAACAAACTATCCTCTTGCATTGACACATTCAATGTGTGTCCACCGGTATTTGCACTAGGCCATGATCCAAAAGGATCATTGTCCATTGATGTTGCCAATGGTCCAAAAGGATCATTGTCCATTGGTGTTGCCCATGGTGTCCCATTGTAATCCTTTACACTAAATGTTGGTGGCATTGTTGAAGAATAAAAATGTTGTGCTTGGAAGTGTAAGGGAACAGTACTATGGTTAGGATTCTGAAGAGCAGTTAGGGTTGGTGTTTCCATTATGGCATCAACATTTGACTTGCGCACTTGAAATATTGGAATTGAATCATTCTTAAAAGAACATTGAGTCTGGAAACTTGGTGGTGTAATCATGTTATCCGAAGTTTTAGTATTAAAAGATGACGGCACTGTTATGTTGGTCCCTACAGAAGAACCTTGAGCTCTGAAAGTTGGTTCTTTTGCTGTCTCATTTGGATGCGTGTAACCAAAAAATAGATGTGGATTTGTTATGGAATTGGAACTTGGATCTGAGATGGTTGATACAAAAGGATCCTGAGCATAAAGGGCTTGTGTTGTTGCCTTAAATGTTGGTGACATGTCAATTAATATATCACTAGTGGTTGCAAGAGGTGCAACATTCTCTGTGTCATCCAGGAATGGATTGTACTTGTGTTGAGGAACTGGAGCTTGATCAAATAAGTTGACAAATGGGTCAAACACATTTGCCAGTTTGGGTGATGTTTCAGTAGGTGCAGTTACTGTATTTGCCAATACTAACTCCCAACAATCTTTGGAGATATTACTGGAAACTGCTTCTGTATTTTGTTGCTCCCACTCATTTGTTTGATTTTGTTGCACTTCCGCCTGCAATTCATCAAAATTTACTGCCTCCCAACTCGACCTTGATGTTTGATCAATTGCAAATAATGATGTGGCTGAACCAATATCATTTGCACTATCATAATCATCACAAAGCGATTTTTTATCATCTTTGTCTGATTGCTCTGAATACGTGTCTTCCTCAAGCGATCTCTTAGGACTCAGGGCAGCATCATTAGCACTCATGAGATCTTCCAATGATGTACATTGCGACTCAAATTCGGATCCTGTTTCAAAAAAACTTTCAAATCCATATCTTTCACTTGCTTCATCATGGGATGAACTTGAACCTGTAAGATCGTTGGGTAAAGGAAAAAGGTGTTTATTTGTAGGAAAAGAAGCTTGGTCTTTGAAGAACTCTTGTAATGTTTCCATAAGCTCTTCAGAAACCTTTTGCACTCTCGGGTAGTCATAGGACCTTCCAACCCCAATGCTTGAACAAAAAGAATAGAAAGCTGATAGCTCGTCAAATTGCTTATAGGATTTAACACACGCATTGAATGTTGCGCAGCACATGCACAAAATGGCAATTGGAAGAAATTATCCAAAACAACAGCAAGCCCATCAGAGATATCCCTGTACAAATCAAAGCTTTCTTGCACAATAGCATAGACTGAAATCTGAACCAAACGGCTGGTCCTGGCTGACCCTGTAGGCCTTGTGCCAATAGCTCTATCCAACAACCTTTGCCAATGTTCAATTCTATCAAGCACCATCGAGGGTTTCATGTCTTTGATGCCTCGTTCATTGGCTGTCTTGTTCATTTGGTTCCTCTGGTGAAACCGGTTGTGATACGTGAATCGTCGTTGGAGCTTTCCGGTGAGGAAGCAATCCAACCGTTCATCAAGGTACAAAGCAAATCTTCTAATGAATGCAGTGTAATCCCAAGGGCTAGAATTGGAGTCATCCTTGAAAGTTGAGAGATTGAGGATTTTAGAACCCCTTTTCATTGCATGGAAGACTTCCCTAGGAAAATATGGATCACCATCTTGAAAGATTCTAAGTACAATCATAAGAGATTTGAGGGCAACAACCCAATTGTGGGTCTTACCAATGCGTTTGCCTATGCAATGAGCACATGCGGCTGCATACACTTTGTTAGAGGAGACTATGTTCAAAATCTCATTGACATCTCTTCAATGGGATTTTTATCATGGGTTGTGGCTTTTAGGATGATGACTTCAAGATTGGCTGCATTGGTTACCTTGGCTAGGCTAATGCTTGTTTGATCCTTCACTGCTCCAATTGCCTTCCTTAGCTTGCTTGGCATTGTGAATCAAATTGTGTTATAATTTGATATCTTTTCCTTGCGTCTCCACTCACATTCTAACTTTTAGAATGACAATCAAATTGTTTGTTATTAATTATTTTTTTTCCTCAAGTGGTTGGGAGGGAAATGATACGATTTCCATAGAAAATCTTTTATGTGAGATATTCATGGAATAGTAGTGTGAACGTTCAATTTGTCCTTGTTTTAGTTTGTGAATTTTGATGATGGAGAGTTAAAGTAGGAAAGGAAAAACCTAGGCATGGCGAGAATATGATTGTTTTTTGTTGGGCAATTTATGCTTTTGAATGAGTAATTTATGGCCAATAGTACCCATATCTCTTTTCTATGATTTTTATTTTATTTTTATGTAAATATTCTTGTATAAATCTTTAATGGTGTTATCTAGTGTCATTTTAGATTAAAAATACTATTATTTTAAAATTTAAAGAATTTGAAATTATGTTACAAATTTAATTAGAATATATTCATATCATACATGTTTCATAATTGCATATTACAAACATTTTGTTAAGATAAATATTTAAATATTTTATTTATAATGATTTTGAATGATTTAAAAAAAAATTGAAAACTCAATTAAAATAAGAAAAAGAAAACAAATATCATGGCAACCAACCAAAACCCATGAGAAGTAATATTAACAAAATTTTGACTAAGGTTATTTGTGCTTGTTTTTAAAAAAATCGGTCTTAATGAAATCAGGTAAAAGATTGAAATTCAATTCTATTATCAATATA
The DNA here is from genome assembly GCA_963425845.1 of Sphenostylis stenocarpa. Taxonomy (NCBI): domain Eukaryota; kingdom Viridiplantae; phylum Streptophyta; class Magnoliopsida; order Fabales; family Fabaceae; genus Sphenostylis; species Sphenostylis stenocarpa. The sequence continues at coordinate 21,301,155 of OY731403.1, forward strand.
ATATTAACAAACTTATCCGCACACTTCTTTCCCTCTCTAAATGTGTGATTTTGAAGATTATAGTTTTAGTTAACTCCATGCAACATACAACATACAACGGGTCCAACAACTTTTGAGATGCCAAGTTTTAATAACAAAGTTTTGGATAGTTTGAATCACATTCATAGAATCACACTCTAATAAAAGATTGTTTAGCTTTTACTAGAAGCCAATTCAGTGGCAATCATGGTAGCCATAAGTTCAACATATAATGCAATGTTGAAAGCAAGAAAAGTAGAAAACCCATACCACCGCCAGCAGCAATTTCGGGAGCATCCATGAGAAGCTCCATCAACATTACACTTAATGTAGCCCATGACAAGGATGTTCAAAATTTGTAGGGTTTTATGTATATGTATTTCGATATATCATGTGAGTATATTTCTATTCATGTATTCTATGTATATATAGAGTAAAAATATTACAAAATATTAAATATTCATAATATCTCAATCATAATCGCCTAAATCAAAATAATAATCTAATGTCTTTTTACCTTCTCTCTTAAAAGATAATAAAATCTCTTAATACCTAATTTAAATAAAAGATAATAAAGTAATATTCTCAACATTCCTCCTTACTTTAATATCTATTTATTTGAATTTGATAATTTTTTATTTTTCTTTTATTTTGCTTATAATTTTTCCTTATTTTTTATTTGTATTTCTTATCATCTTCTTTCTTGTATGAGATCACATCTTCATTCAACCTTATTTTCTTCATCAAAGTATTTCTTCCTTTATTAACTTCATCTCCTTTGTTTCTTTTAAACTTCTTCATGGTAGTACCATTGACTCTTTGATGGACTTTGAAAACGATTTCTTCATCTACAGCTTTATTTTCCTCTTTAACATCAAGTTCCTTCAAGAAATCTTCTTCATGCTTTTTCTTTAACTTTTCTTTTATATCCTTGTTTGTAATCATCTCTTCTTTCATCAAATCTAAAGTGAAACTTTTTTCTTTCATATGAACTTTGAATATTTCCAAGTTATTTGTATATTTAATTACACAAAGTTTCTGTTCAAAACACACCTTATAACTTTTTTCCAATAATTGAGTAACACTTAACAAATTATGATTTATATCAGGAACATATAAAACATCAAAAATTAATTTGATACCCGAATGACTTTTAACTGTAATTGTTCTCGTACCTTTCACATCCATTTCTTTTCCATTACCGATTCTCATTTTAGAAATATGTGATTCTTTGAGCTCTTTGAAAATTTATCGATCATGAGTCATGTGGTTTGTACAACCACTGTCTATAAGCCAAATCGTGGATTTGTTGATTGTAGAACATGTTGATGCAAGGAGAAGTACCTCTTCTACTTTATCCTCTATAACTTGAACGATTTTCTCTGGTTGTGATTTGCATATCTTTTCTATATGTCCCCATTGACCACATTTATGAAATTTCACATCAGGTCTCCACCAACACTTGTTGGGTGTGTGATTATTTTTCTTGCAATAAGGACAAATAGAAAATACTTGTGATTTTGTACATTTGTTGTTCTTGGCTTGGAGAGAACCTCCATCATGATATAGTAAAGAACCTTCACCAGCAGCATGACCTCCTCTCATCAATCTTCATTGCTCTTACGCTTGTAAAGCATTTAACACTTCTGTCAAAGTAATATTAGACAAATCTTTTGTGTTTTCCAATGATGTAATAGATGTTTCATATCTCTCTGGCACAGTTACCAAAAAAATTTCAACTATTCTGGAATCATAAAATTCTTTGCCTAACAATTTTATTTTGTTAGCAAAACCCAATAATTTGTTTGAGTATTCATTAATTGTTTGAGACTCTTGCATCTTTTGTATCTCAAATTTCCTTATCAAGTTTAGAACTTTCATACCTCGAATTTTCTCATCCCCTTCATATTGATCTTTTAAATAATCCCAAATTTCTTTGTGTGACTTTAGCGTCATGATTCTAATGAGGATCATTTGTGAAACACGAACAAACAAACATGATTTAGCTTTCTCTTTTCTCATTTTTCTTTCTCTGTGAAATTTCATTTCAACTATGGTGGGATTTTCAGGTAGTGGATCAACAATATAATCTTCTTCTACAACTTCCCATACATACAATCCTTCAAGATAGGATTGCATTCTCACAGCCCATAAGTCATAACTTTCGCCATAAAAAACTGTGACTTGTGAAAAAAATCTTTCTCCTTCCATTGTATCGAACCAAAGCTCTTGATACCAATTTGTTGAGAATTTTTAGGATTTTATGTATATGTATTTTTGATATATCATGTGAGTATATTTCTATTCATGTACTCTATGTATATATAGAGTAAAAATATTACAAAATATTAAATATTCATAATATCTCAATCATAACTACCTAAATCAAAATAATAACCTAATGTCTTTTTACCTTCTCTCTTAAAAGATAATAAAATCTCTTAATACCTAATTTAAATAAAAGATAATAAAGTAATATTCCCAACAAAGGAAACCCTAGTTAACTTGGATGGTCTTACTCTTGAGTAAACTTAAACATAGTTAAATTGAAACAGTTGGTGTAATCAAGTAGTTAGTCAGAAGTTTGTTTTCTGTTATAAAAATTGAGGACGTAATAATTGACAATTAAGAGAAAAGACAGTTTTAAATCTTTGAATACCAGTTGTATCATTCATGATCAAAACAAGAATAATTATTTGGTTCTAAAATTTGTTGTTCTTAGGTATCACTTACTGTGTTACTGTGTTGTCTTGGATGAATTTGAATGTTAAAATGTATGAGAATTGAGAACTCCTTAATGTTATTGATCGTTCTCCCTTTTGATTTGTCAACAACAAGTTTAATACTGCTTTTGATGATGTTAATGGTAGATTGAATGGACAAATGGTTCTAGTGCTTGTTAGTATTCCTAAGCTTTCAAATGATCTAAATCACATTAATGACTAGTTTAACATCTTTAAGTTGATGAGACTTGCATAAAATTCATTAGATTATCAATTGTAGATTAGTCCATACCATGATTGAATATGTTTTGGAGCCATATCCATAATTTTTTGGGAATCAAGCAATGAAGATAACAAATGCTAAATCTTCAAAATAAGCGTGGGATATTATGGAGAAAACATTTAAAGGGGATAATCGCGTGAAGCAAGTTAGACTTCAAACTCTCAGAGGCGAGCTTGAAAACATGAGAATGAAAGAGGTCGAAGGGGTTGCCGAGTACGTCTCCCGTGTTGAGACCGTGGTGAATCAACTCGGAAGAAATGGAGAGATGCTGCCCACTTGCCGAGTGGTGGAGAAAATCTTAAGTTCGTTAACCAAAGACTTTGAGAATATCGTTTGTGCAATAGAGGAGTCCAAGGACTTGTCGGTGCTCTCAATGGAAGAGCTTGCCAGGTCACTTGAAGCGCATGAGCAGCAGAGAAGGAAGAAGAAAGAGGAGTCCCTTGATCAAGCACTCCAAGAAAAGACAACCTTAAAGGAGAAAGTTTAAAGAATTAATGGTTGAGTTCAAGAGAGGAGGTGAATTGAACTTTAAAATTTTTTCTCAAAACTTACTTTCTTTTGGAAGAATGAGTTATCTTTATTCAATTCTTGCAAAGGTAAATTGGTTTTAAACACAACAAGTTTATAGGCAGAAAATAAAAGAGATGAAAGAAGAAAATCAACACACAAATTTATATTGGTTCACTCTAATCCAGAGCTACATCCAGTTCTTGACAAATCTGTCAAGTTTCCACTAATACCAAGTGAAAAATACAAACCGTAGATGTTCACCAATCTACACCAAGAACTATCTTACAAACCCACAAGATAGAATCTTGAAAACCTCCCGAGTAACCAAATCCGATTCATTGTACCAAGTGCAGATCACAATCCAACCTGCACAATTCACACTTTTACAAGAGTATGAAAAGAGAAAACCTGGACTGCAGCTTTATCGGTATAATTTGTCCGAGAGCGATTCTAACACAGCACTTTCTCTCTTTGATTGACCACAATTTTGATCAAAGCACCTTATGATATGACGAGTATTCTTGAATGCAGAGAGAATCACGTATATGAAAGATTCACAGATTGATTTCAAAATGTTTTCTCAAGTTGTGTATTGTGTGTTGTATTGTGTTATCTTTCAAAAGAGAAATTAAATCTGTATTTATAGAGTAAAACATAGTTTCAGAATGTTTCATCTGTCAAAAACTGTTTCAGAGAATTAAATGATTGATTAGATTTAAGATATAACAGGTTAGAATTGATTATGATCGATTAGAACTGAAGTATGATCGATCAGACCGAGTTATGATCGATCAGAATGAAACTATGATCGATCAGAATGCATTTCAATCGATTTAAACGTCGATTCAATCGATTGATTTCATTTAAAAGTTCATTCAATCGATTGATTCGAGTTTTCAATGGATTGAAACAGCTTAATGAAAAATGATAGCTCTCTGTTTCAACCGATTGAAAATCATTTCAACAGATTGAAATCCTGTAGATTTTTAAACAGAAAATATAACCTCTCTGTTTCAACAGATTGAAAAGTATTTCAACATATTGATTTTCTGAAAACTCTTAGACTAAAAAACATCTTTCTGTTTCAATAGATTAAAGATCATTTCAACATATTGAAAATGCGAAACCATGATATTTGAAAAATTCATTAAGTTATTTTAACTTGTTGATTCTGCGAATCAATCAATTGAAAATACGACTATGTGTAACCACTTATTATGTTAAGTGATTTTAACAGATTGAAAATCCTTTTCAACAGATTGAAAAAACTTAGTTTGTTCTTTTAATACTTAAATGTAAGTTTTTCATGCAGAAAAATGATTTTCAATGGGATGCAACATTTTAAGGTGCTTATCACAAAATATAATGGCCTATCAAGAGATTAAGTACTTATACTTAGCCTAATCATCTACACATTCACACACTAAACTATATCTACGTCTTCATCAATTTATATCTATGTCTTCATCAAATCCACCAAGTGCTTCAATCTCCCCCTATTTGATGGAGACAAATAACCACTGCACCTGCACAAGAAATAACAGACCAGAGACATATATTTTGTGGTGTGTGTGTAGTGACAGTTTTAAGCAAAATACTTCTCCCCCTATTTGACTGCATCAAATAGATTGTTTTAGTTACAGTCCAATGGGGTCACGTGGGTACCCCAAATTAAACAGAACAGAGAAAAAAACTAAGAAAAGAAAAAAAAAACAGAATAACAGAAACATAAAGCAGAAGTCTTCATTCGTCCCCGGGGCCTTGATTGAATTGCAGTTCCACAATCCTGTTGTAGATGTCTTCTAGTTGATTATCAATATGTTGGAACCTTGCAATGAAGTTTTCATCCAAATAATGCTGACGAGCACGCAGAGCAACTGTCATATCCATGTGCCTTCTTTGGTTGGTTTGCAGTTCATTCATCTGCTGCAACATGGTTCTTTCGAACTGAGACAGGGGCGTGCCACGGTCAGGCGGTGGATTGTATGGGATCATTTCCAGTGGGGACACTTCTTCCATGGGATCAGACTGCCTTGCTGTAGAAGTTCCAGGAACATCAGTGTTGACTTCTTCCTCTTGTTCTTCTTCTTCACTTTCTTCACTTTTCCCAGCATCTTCTTTGGAGATTCATTCACCATCAATTTTAATGAATCCCATTTTGTGAAGCACAGAATTATTTATTTCATTCGTTGGTCGGACGGTTTCAACAAGTTCTCCTTCTACATTGACACCAAAATGTGTTAAAAACTTAGAAATCAGAATAGCATAAGGATACCTAAAATCACTAAGTCTCTTGGCTTTGATCATGTGGTCCTTGATGACAAAGACCCAGTTCACCCGTATCATGTGGTGAATGTAGTACATCAGTACTAAATCTCCTTCATTTAGCACTGCATGATTGCTCCCCCTGGGTGTGAGTTGCCAGGACACAATGAAAGCGAGAATCCTTTCTTCCAGCTTCAGCTTCCCAGTATTGAAAGAACTGACAGAATCACGAGTATTCTTCATGCATGACCGAAAGTACTGGACTTTATTAAATTCTTCCACATCTGAAGTGTATCCTTTGGTGACTTTTACACCAACATCCTTTATTCCAGCAACCTCCTTCCAGATATTGGGTGTAATTTCAATGTCTACACCTTTAACTTGGGTTTTCAAAGTGGAACCTTCAAAGGATAAATTTGTGAAGAAAACTTTAATCAAATCAGGATAAATCCTACCATTCAACTCCAGAAACTTCTGAAGCTTTTGGTGTTGCAGTAGCTTTCGAATGCCTCTGAATCCTTCGGCATCAAACCAGGAGAACTTTAAAATCTTCGGAATGTTGATTTGCTTCCTACTTAATTCATGGATAAACAAATCCATTTTCTCTTGGTTCCCATTGAACCAAGTTTCAATCCGTCCTTCAACATTTTGTTCTTGCCTTGCAGTAGAAGACTCACCTCTGCTGGACTTCTTCCTACCGGACTTCGTGCGCTTGAGCATACTTGATTTTTGAGATGAACAGAACAGAGAAGAACCGAGAAAAGAGAAGGATTTAAAAAAACTTACAGTTTCTTTAAGGAATGAGAGTGCACAATCCTTTCAACTTCAAGGTTTTTGTCTTTACTGTTTTACTGCTTCTGCGCAGTGATGATAAAGGTGGAGAGAGAAGGAATTGCTACTGTACAACTTAATTACCTTCTCAGTAGATATCCAATCAGGGTCAATCAGCTTTTATTGGATATCTTGGATATTGAAGAGAGTAGTTGAAGTTTTATCTTATTGTAAATGTGTTCAACCTAATCTGCAGTAAATGTTTGGATGCAGTGCGAATATACTTAACCCTAATTAATCAATTGATTTTTCGTGAAACCAATTGATTTTGCAATTGCAGATACTTAGAAGTGAAATAAACCGATTGAATCGAGGATTGAATCGATTGTTTTCGCAAAAGAAAAACATACAAAATATCAAAAGTGATTTCAATCGATTGAATCGAAAATTAAATCGATTGTTATTGTAAAGGAAAATCATGCAGAGTACCATAAGTGATCCAATCGATTGAATCGAAGACTTAATCGATTAATTTATAGAAGAAAATATGCAGAGCTACAAGGTTAATGAAATAAATCGATTAAAAGCTTATCTAATCGATTGAACTGATAACATATCAATACCAGAGAGTAAGAATCATGAAATCAACAGATTATTTCGCAATTTCAATCGATTGAAACATATAATATCAAGTTATTCATGCAATTATTAATCGATTGAACTTGTTATCAACCTGTTAAAAAAGCATACAATCACTGTAAAGAATCAGTTATTCAATACTAGATATATCTAGAATTCCTAATTCTATCCTAAGCATATTAAGTCTGTCTCTAGGAAGTGATTTAGTGAATAAATCAACTAACTGTTTTTCAGATTCAATGAATAATATTTCACAGTCACCCCTAGATACATGTTCTCTAATAAAGTGATGTCTAATTTCAATATGCTTAGTTCTAGAGTGTTGAATAGGATTCTTAGTTAAGTTTATTGCACTAGTATTGTCACAAACCAGAGGTACCTTGTTTAGAGTCACTTCATAATCTGTCGGTTGTTGCTTGAGGTAGATGCTTTGAGCACAACTGACTCCCAGCTGCAATGTATTCAGCTTCTGCAGTTGACAGAGCAACACACGCTTGCTTTTTGCTGTGCCACGATATAAGACTGCTCCCCAGTAAATGACAAGTACCAGAGGTACTTTTTCTGTCCAATCTACATCCTGCAAAGTCAGAATCAGAAAATCCAACAAGTCTAAGAGATGCACCTTCAGGATACCATAGTCCAACATTTACAGTTCCTTTAAGGTACTTCAGAATCCTTTTGGCAGCGGTAAGATGTGATTCCTTTGGATTTGCCTGAAATCTTGCACAAAGGCACACACTAAACATAATGTCAGGCCTACTAGCAGTCAGATATAGTAGAGAACCAATCAAACCTCTATATTTAGTTTGATCAACAGATTTCCCTTTTTCATCTAAATCTAGACAGCAGTTAGTAGACATGGGAGTAGAGGATTCTTTGCAATTGTGCATATCAAATTTCTTTAACAACTCATTGCAGTATTTAGATTGACTTAGAAAAATGCCATTTTTCAATTGCTTAACCTGGAGACCAAGGAAGAAATTCAATTCTTCCATCATAGACATTTCAAATTCACTTTGCATTTCCTTTACAAACTTATTACACATGGCATTATTTGTAGAACCGAAAATGATATCATCCACATACACCTGCACCAGAATAATGTCAGTTCCAAATTTCTTAATGAATAGAGTTTTATCAACCTCACCTCGCTTGTACCCTTGATCAATTAGGAAGTTACTTAACCTCTCATACCATTGTCTAGGTGCTTGCTTTAAACCATAAAGAGCCTTTTTCAATTTGTAGACATGGTCAGGATGTTTGTGATTTTCAAACCCAGGAGGTTGAGAAACATACACTTCTTCATTGATAAGTCCATTAAGAAAGGCACTCTTGACATCCATCTGTAGCAATCTGAAACCACTTATACAAGCATAAGCTAATAATAATCTGACAGCTTCAAGTCTAGCTACAGGTGCAAAGGTTTCATCAAAATCAATACCCTCTTGTTGGTTATACCCTTTGGCTACCAACCTAGCTTTATTTCTAGTGATAATGCCGTGTTCATCTAGTTTGTTTTTGAATACCCACTTAATACCAATCACATTGATATTTTCGATTTTAGGAACTAATTCCCACACATTATTCCTTTCAAATTGATTAAGCTCATCATGCATGGCACTAACCCAGTATTCATCATTCAATGCATCTTTAACAGATTTAGGTTCTATTTGTGAAATGAATGCCATATGATTGCAGAATTGATTAAGAGAATGTCTAGTAGATACTCCCTTATTGATTTGCCCGATGACATTGTCTAGAGAGAGATCTCTTGGGACAATCCACTCTTTAGGAAGTTCTTCCAGGACATCTTCTTCCTGTTCTTCAGTGATTGTTGGTGGATCAGCTTTTGCAGGATCAACTGATTGATCACCTTCTTCAATAATATATTGAACTGAGCTACTGGGATGTTTCAACTGATAAGAATTATCAGTTAAATCTTCTTCATCTGCAGTACCTGTTGTTCTATTCTGCACCACTCCTGGAGACTCATTAAAAACAACATGTACTGATTCTTCAACAGATTTCAGTCTTAAATTGTAGACTCTATATGCATGGCCGTTAGTTGAATAACCAAGAAAGATTCCTTTGTCAGATTTCTCATCAAACTTGTCAATATTTTCTTTCCCATTGTTTAAAACAAAACATGTACATCCAAAAACCCTGAAATAGTTTATGTTGGGTTTTCTTCCTTTGTACAGTTCATATGGGGTTTTCTTAAGCATGGGTCTAATCAAGACTCTATTCAAAACATGACAGGCAGTGTTTACTGCATCTGCCCAAAAATATTTAGGTAAAGAATTTTCACAAAGCATTGTTCTAGCAAGTTCCACAATGGATCTGTTCTTTCTTTCCACAACACCATTCTGTTGAGGAGTTCTTGGAGCAGAAAAATTATGTTTTATGCCAAACTTTTCACAAAATGATTCAAACTTTTCATTTACAAATTCTCCACCATTGTCACTTTGAATAGATGTAATGAAATACCCTTTTTCATTATGTAAAACCTTGGCAAGCTTTTTGAAAGATTTGTAAGAATCAGATTTGGCTTTAAGAAAAACAGTCCAGGTAAATCTGGAAAAATCATCAACAATTACCATGATATAAAGATTACCACCTAGGCTTTTATTCCTTGAAGGACCAACCAAATCCATGTGAAGAAGTTCCAAAGGTCTGGAAGTAGAAACAATGTTTTTGTTTGAAAAAGATTTTCTAGTTTGTTTACCTTTTAAACAAGCTTCACAGATTTTGTCTTTCAAGATTTGAAGCTTAGGCAGCCCAGAAACTAATTCTTTTGAAATCAGTTTGACCAGATGATTAAGATGTATATGAGCAAACCTTCTATGCCACAACCAAGATTCTTCTTCCTTAGTAAGAAGACAGCTTTGAGATGATATGGAATGTTTGATATCTAACATGTAAATGTTGTTTAACCTCTTACCTACCAACATTACCATGTCAGATTCTGGCTCACAGATTAGGCACTTTTCTGGTTTGAAAATAACTTTGTGACCAAGATCACATAACTGACTTATACTGATTAGATTGTGCTTGAGACCTTCAACAAGAAGAACATTGTGAATGGTTACTGATTCACCATCTCCAATATCTCCAGAACCTAGAATTCTTCCCTTGTTGTTGTCTCCATAAGTCACATGACCTCCATTCTTCAATTTCAGCTTCTGGAATTTTGAAATGTCACCTGTCATGTGCCTTGAGCATCCGCTGTCCAGGTACCAAAGGGACTCTTGTTGCTGTTCCTGAAAGATCAAACATCAAGTATTTGGTACCCTTTAGTATTTTGGGTCCTTAGGAGTCAAGTTTTCTGTTTAACATGTTTTGGAACCCATTTCTAACTACCTTGCGGCACAAAATATTTTCTAGCATGACAAAATTTTATAGTATGTCCTTTCTTCATGCAGTAATGACAAGATGAGAAAGGGGATGTTGTTGTTTTTCTATATGAAAAGAAGTTCAAATATTTTTTAGTTTTTACCCCATTCTTAGGTTTGTACCCGATTCCAGAATGTTCAAACACACAGTTTTGAGACCCAAGAAGTGCATCTAAATTCTCTTTACCTTGAGTAAATTTTGTCAAAGTTTTAATCAAGTAATCAACCTTATTTTGTAAAAGAACACATGAAAGCTATATATAGTAAACCACGATTAAATCTATGGAAGCATTGGTTTATACATTTCTCTTAGTCTCAACTTTAGGAATTATCTTTTTCGCTATTTTTTTTAGAGAACCCCCTAAAGTTCCGACGAAAAAGGTTAAATAATTTTTGATTATCTTAATTCTTTTTTATTAGCTTAATTGAAGTAATGAGCCCCCAATATGGAGGGCTCATTACTTCAACTAGTCCCCATGTTCTTCAAATGGATCTCTTAGTTGTTGCGAGGGTTGCCCAAAGGCAGTATATAAGGCATACCCAGTAAAACTTACAAGTAAACCAGATATAGAGATGGCAATTAAGGTTGCTGTTTCCATTTTTCTAATCATAAAGTTTCCAGATCACAATAGATCTATAGGATAAAATCCTTATATTTACAGCCGAATGGTATACAAAGTCAACAGATCTAAATGAATAAAAAATAGTATTTATGGCTACGCAAACCGTTGAGGATAATTCGAGATCTGGTCCAAGACGAACTGTTGTAGGGAATTTATTGAAACCTTTAAATTCAGAATATGGTAAAGTAGCCCCGGGATGGGGAACTACTCCTTTGATGGGTGTTGCAATGGCTCTATTTGCGATATTTCTATCTATTATTTTGGAGATTTATAATTCGTCCATTTTATTGGACGGAATTTCAATGAATTAGATTTACAAGAATCGAGTAATTAGTATTTCAATAGAAAGTGAAGCTTTTAGGTTTCTTATTGTTAGTCTATTCCATTTTGATTTGGTAGTTTGATCGTAGAATTTTTGTGTTTCTGTATTTTCGGAATATGAGTGTGTGACTTGTTTTAATTGGTCCTATTGAAAGTACAGAACATAAAATGGGTCTGTCATCTTGATAGAGATGGGTTTATTCCATCAGATATTTCATCTAGTATCTGGAGCACGGAATATAGAAAATAGATTCTAAAAATATTAAAACTATGATTCATACTAAATATTTAGACCTCGCAACTGGACTTAAAAACCTTTTCAAAGAGTTGTAAAAATCAATTTAAAAATTTTCATTTTTTCAAGCTTCTGGAGCTTGTCTTTATTTTGAGCAAAGGACATTTCCTTGAATTTTTTCATTATATCTATTCATTGAAGAAGTGATGATCCAGCAATTCTTACTCAGGTAATTTTTGGACTTCAATTAAAGGTTTTTTGAATCATCGTGGTTATAGTATGAATCTTATGTTTTTTTATTCATTCATATGGTCCTAACAAGAGAATCCTTATCAATCAATAATAAAAATTAAATAATAAAGCAGTAAAATCACATTATACAAATAAAAAAATGAAGGAAATAATAGAATATTCAAGAGGCCTTAAAAGATCAAGAAAAAGACGAGTGTGCCGATTTGAGAATTTGGCATTATAACCAAAAAGAATAGCCTTCGGATTTCTATTTTTTCTTATCGTAAGATAAAATTAGAATCATAGGATTCAATAAAGAAGTTTCAAATTTTCTATTACAGATATCTGTTTTTGTTACAACAAATATTTGGGTATTTTTGTTTGAGCCGTACGAGATGAAATTCGCATATACGGTTCTCGAGGGGGGTTCCTTTGGGTTACCTATCTCAATAAAGTCTATGATTGGTTCGAAGAACGTCTTGAAATTCAGGCGATTGCCGATGATATAACCAGTAAATACGTTCCGCCTCATGTGAACATATTTTATTGTTTAGGAGGAATTACACTTACTTGTTTTTTAGTCCAAGTAGCAACGGGATTTGCTATGACTTTTTATTATCGTCCAACCGTTACTGAAGCTTTTGCTTCTGTTCAATATATAATGACTGAGGCTAATTTTGGTTGGTTAATCCGATCAGTTCATCGATGGTCGGCAAGTATGATGGTCTTAATGATGATCCTACATGTATTTCGTGTGTATCTTACAGGTGGTTTTAAAAAACCTCGCGAATTAACTTGGGTTACGGGTGTAGTTTTGGCTGTATTAACTGCATCTTTTGGTGTCACAGGTTATTCCTTACCTTGGGATCAAATTGGTTATTGGGCAGTCAAAATTGTAACAGGCGTACCCGAAGCTATTCCTGTAATAGGATCGTCTTTGGTAGAGTTATTACGCGGAAGTTCCAGTGTGGGCCAATCTACCTTAACTCGTTTTTATAGTTTGCATACTTTTGTATTACCACTTCTGACTGCTGTATTTATGTTAATGCACTTTTCAATGATACGTAAGCAAGGCATTTCTGGCCCTTTATAGTGAATATGGATCATAGATATTTGTAATCACAATCCTTTTTTATTTTGGGGAGGAATTTATTTCATTGCTACAAATATGGATTCTAAAAAAAATAAGACATGTTTTTAGATTTTTCTCTTCAACTTAACAAAAATTGAATTTTTTTTACATACATGAATAGTTGAAAGGAACTCTCCGAACAAAAAATGGATTATGGGAGTGTGTGACTTGAACTATTTATTTGGCCGCGCAGATCTATGACTTTATCTTATCTGCCACATTAGAATTTACTATTAAATGTGTCTTTTTTCCAACCACCAAGCAAGGCTCTTACAAAGAGGGTAGACTGGGTTTACTTGAAGAGAATCTTTTCTATGATCAGATTCGATTTTATTCTGCATCAACAGGCTCCGTAAGATCCAGTAAAATAAGTGATGTGGTATAGTCTGAATTCTATCTGATGTATTTCAGTAAACTTAATAGTATGACAACGCATTCATTTCCTATGCATTGATTGATTCGATTTCTGATACTATTGGAGTGAACAAAGTAGATCTAAAGAACAACGCGAGTTAGATTATATTAGTAACAAGTAAATTCTTTGTACATAAAAGGTCTCAAGATTTTTTTTGGGGGGCAGGGTAACAATTGCAAAGTTTGAGATCACCCAGAAAGCATTATCAACTTTAAAAGTCTACTCGGGTATTGAGCGTTTACTAAAGTTTACTTAATAAGAACTGCATTTTTTTTAATCAAAAATTGTAAGAAAAAGAGAATCGAGTTTATTTTCTTACATAGAATCTTCATATCTGTGTGGATAACACATACATTTTTTTTCGATTTTTTTCTATAGATACAGTTGAAATATTTGATTAGTGCTCGAGCCGGATGATGAAAAATTATCATATCCGGTTCTTTCGGAGGATGGATCTATAAGAATTCACCTATCCCAATAACAAAAAAACCTGACTTGAATGATCCTGTATTAAGAGCTAAATTGGCTAAGGGAATGGGTCATAATTATTATGGAGAACCCGCATGGCCCAACGATCTTTTATATATTTTTCCAGTAGTAATTCTAGGTACTATTGCCTGTAACGTAGGCTTAGCGGTTCTAGAACCATCCATGATTGGGGAACCCGCTGATCCATTTGCAACTCCTTTGGAAATACTACCTGAATGGTATTTCTTTCCTGTATTTCAAATACTTCGTACAGTGCCCAATAAGTTATTGGGCGTTCTTTTAATGGTTTCGGTACCTACGGGATTATTAACAGTACCCTTTTTGGAGAATGTTAATAAATTCCAAAATCCATTTCGCCGTCCAGTAGCAACCACCATCTTTTTGATTGGTACTGTAGTTGCTCTTTGGTTAGGTATTGGAGCAACATTACCTATTGAGAAATCCCTAACATTAGGTCTTTTTTAAACCTAGAAGATTGATTTCATTTTGAATTAAATTTTAAATAAAATATCATGACATCTGTATTGTCTATCTAGGGAGAATTCATTTTGAACCGACTAATCCCTAGATACATCTATTCCATTTTAGATATATTCTGAACATTTGGATTTATTCTAAATATTTAAATTACATATTTTGACCTTGCCCCTTCATTTTTAATTTAGAAAAAAAAGAAATTTGACAAAATCCTATTTCAATAGATTTCAAAATTATGCAAAATGTTTTTCTATTTTTAAAATGTCCAATATAGATTTTGTATCTTCTACGCGAAAATGTTCAATTTTCAGAAGGTCTTCTTGACTGTTATTCAAAAGTTCTAATAATGTATGAATATTGGATCTTTTGAGATAATTATAGATCTTGGGAGGTAATTCTAATTGGTCAATAAAAATGGATTGTAATGCTATTTCTTTTTTCTTTTTTCTTAGTTTATCCTTAACCAATATATTATGAAAAGTAAAAAGGGGCAAAGTAACTTTCTGTTGATTTTTTTCTAAATTAAAGTTATATTCTTCTGCGTGTAAAAAGGGAATAAATAAATCAATCAAATTTTGGGAGGCTTCATAAAGGGCTTCCTTGGGAGTTAAACTTCCATTTGTCCATATCTCGAGAAAGAGTATCTCTTGTTTTTCATTTCCATTGACATAAGAATGAATACTATAATTTACATTTCGAACAGGCATGAATATAGCATCTATAGCATAACTTTCGTCTTGAAAGTTTTTTAGTGTTTTTATATGATACCCACGACTCCTCTCAATTTTTAATTCCATATACAAATTAACAGGTTCTGTTACGTTGGCTATATGTTGTCTATTATCAACGATTTCCACCGAGGGTGGTAAAATGATGTCTTGAGCGGTTATATATCCAGGACCTTTGAAACAAATAGATGCGTCCTGAGTTCCATATATATGACTTTTCAATATAATTTCTTTCAAATTCATTAAAATTTCATGTACTGATTCTTCAATACCTATTATGGTAGAATATTCATGTGGTATTTTTTCTAATTTTACACGTGTGATACATGTTCCCTCTATTTCTCCGAGTAAAATTCTTCGCATTGCAATGCCTATTGTATCGGCTTGACCTTTCATAAGTGGGGACAGAATAAAGCGTCCATAATAAAGACGCTTACTGTGTATTCTTGATTCAACACATTTCCATTGTAGTGTCCGAGTAGATACTCTTATTTTCTCTCGAACCATAGTAATCTATTATTTTGATCAAACTATTGACTTGTTTATTTCTCTTGAAATATTTTTAATGTTAATTTTTAGTTTTATACACGTCTTTTTTAGGAGACCTACATCCATTATGTGGCATAGGAGTTACGTCTCGTATAAAATTTAATAGTATACCACTTCTACGAATAGCTCTTAATGCTGCATCTCTTCCAAGACCAGGCCCTTTTATCATGATTTCTGCTCGTTGTATGCCTTGATCCGATACTGTTCGAATAGCATTTCCTGCTGCAGTTTGAGCCGCAAAAGGTGTTCCCCTTCGTGTACCCTTGAATCCACAAGTACCAGCAGAGGACCAAGAAATCACCCGACCTCGTACATCTGTAATAGTCACAATAGTATTGTTGAAACTAGCTTGAACATGAATAATTCCCTTTGGTATTTTACGAGTATGATTACGCGAACCAATACGAACATTTTTCTGCGAACCCGTTTTAGGTATAGATTTTGACATATTTAATTATTTCAATATTTAATTATTTCAAAAAAGAAGTCTAACATATAGGGTATGGAGATATCCATTTCATGTCAAAAACGGATCCTTTGATAAATTATTTTTATTTTCTAACTCTAATTAATATTCGATTTTTTCTATATTAATTCTATTTATTTGATTTCGATTAATATAATATACAATTTTTGAAATAAAATTTAAAATTTGAAATATCAATAATATTTATAATAATATTTATAAAATAAAAAAAAATGGATTTTTTATTTTGATAGAATAATAGATATAATAAAATATAAATTTTTCTATTCTTTTCTCTATTCTATTTTTTTAGAAAATTTCCATTTGTTAAAATATTATCCTTGTCTTTGTTTATGTCTTGGATTGAAACAAATTACTATAATTCGTCCTCGTCTTCGAATTAATCGACATTTTTCACAAATTTTACGAACCGAGGCGTTTATTTTCATATTTGCCATTCCTTAATAAGTTAATCCCAGATTTTGGAAGAGAATAAGGTTTCCTTACATTTTTGAACTTAGATTTGTGGTCTTTTCCATAAAATGAAAAGAATGTTGAGATTCAAAAACATCCTAATTCATTTGAATGACTTATCTTTTTTTTCTTTCCTTATCGTATGTCCAGAAAAAGTATGTTGAATCGTTTTGGAAACATAGCCTATAATAGAAATAAAAATCCAAATGGATAAGTTATTTATTTAGTAATTAAATCTTCGCGAATTTCCCCTTTTTATATTAGAATTCCAGTTAAATCCCTTCTTACACTCACAAATATATATATTTGAGGGGTGAAGTTCTATTATAAACTTTTTCTCTCTTTTTTTTACTTTTTACATAAATGGAGTGGAAGTTTCTCATATAATTCGGATATTAGAAAGATTACCATATATAACATAAAACTTCTCCTCCGATTTTTTCTAATCGAGCCTCTCGATCTGTCATTATACCTTTAGAAGTTGAAAGAATTACAATCCCCATGCCCCCTAAAATTCGAGGAATTCGTTGATAATTATAATATATTCGTAGACCTGGTGTACTTATTCGTTTTAAATTTAAAAAACTTTTATAGGATTCTTTTCTATTTCTTCTATACCGTAGAGTTAAAACTAAAAAATAATTGTCGTTTTCTTTTTTTTTATGTTTTCTGACGTTTTCAACAAAACCCTCTCGTAAAAGTATTTTTACAGTCTTTTCTGTAATATTAGTAAAAGGTAATTGAATCATTCCTTTTTTATTCATGTCAGCATTTCGTATATACGTTATTATGTTGGCGATGGTGTCCGTCCCCATGTTAAACAAAAAATATTGTTATCTCACTACTTTCTAATCAACATGCTCCAAATTCTATTTTTTATTTTTGTATTTTTCTATCTATAGATATAGATAGATATAGATCTTTATAACTCATTAAGTTTGTTGAAATTTCTATTGTGACTAGCATCGGCTACTGTAAAAGAAACAATTCAAAAAATCGAATAAAATAAGATATTCAACTAAATAAAGTATAAATTAAATAAAGTATAAATTCTAGTATCATATTGTTTTCTTTATGTACAAATCACATCAATTACTATTTGTACTTTGTGTTGTAAATAGACATGAACCTTTTTTTTGATTTGACCAAAAGACAAGGCTTCTTTCTGTATAGAGGTTCTTCTTTATCATAAGAGTCAAATAAATGAAAGAAAATATTTCATTTATTTAATTATTAATTAAATTATTAATTAAAAAATAATTTAATTATTATTATGAATTATTTAATGAATTCTAAAAGAAATGATTTGAACTTAATTTTACTAATAATTCAATTTTGTAATATTTATTTATGCATTACTATTTAAAAATTGATGTTAAAATGCACGTTAACGACGAGATCTATTATCATTTTTCGCATGTCCTCGGAAGTTTAGAGTAGGTGAAAATTCTCCTAATTTATGGCCTACCATACGATCTGTTATATAAATAGGTAAATGTTCTTTTCCATTATGGATAGCAATCGTATGGCCAATCATTGTAGGTATAATGGTAGATGCTCTGGACCAAGTTATTATTATATCTTTTTCCGCTTTTGTGTTAAGCTTATTTATTTTTCTTAATAA
>OY731403.1:21322019-21337019 GCA_963425845.1 Sphenostylis stenocarpa
TCAATTCAAATCCTGGATTTTCGAATTGAGAGAGATATTGAGAGAAATCAAGAATTCTCGCTATTTCTTAGATTCATGGACCCAATTCAATTCAGCGGGATTTTTCATTCATATTTTTTTCCATCAAGAGAGTTTTATAAAACTCTTGGACTCCCGAATTTGGAGTATCCTACTTTCACGCAATTCACAGGGTTCAACAAGCAATCGATATTTCACGATCAAGTATGTAGTACTCTTTGTAGTAGCGGTCCTTATATATCGTATTAACAATCGAAAAATGGTCGAAAGAAAAAATCCCTATTTGACAAGGCTTCTTCCTATACCTATGAATTCCATTGGACCCAAAAATGATACATTGGAAGAATCATCTGATTCTTCCAATATCAATAGGTTGATTGTTCCGCTCCTGTATCTTCCAAAAGGAAAAAAGATCTCTGAGAGTTCTTTCCTGGATCCGAAAGAGAGTACTCGGGTTCTCCCAATAACTAAAAAGTATATCATGCCTGAATTTAACTGGGGTTCGCGGTGGTGGAGGAACTGGATAGGAAAAAAGAGCGATTCTAGTTGTAAGATATCTAATGAAACCATCGCTGGAATTGAGATCTCATTCAAAGAGAAAGATATCAAATATCTGGAGTTCCTTTTTGTATATTATATGGATGATCCGATCCGTAAGGACCATGATTGGGAATTTTTTGATCGTCTTTCCCCGAGAAAGAGGCGAAACATAATCAACTTGAATTCGGGACAGCTATTCGAAATCTTAGTGAAAGACTGGATTTATTATCTCATGTTTGCTTTTCGTGAAAAAATACCAAAGGAAGTGGAGGGTTTCTTCAAACAACAAGGGACTGGGTCAATTATTCAATCAAATGATATTGAGCATGTTTCCCATCTCTTCTTGAGAAACAAGCGGGCTATTTCTTTGCAAAATTGTGCTCAATTTCATATGTGGCAATTCCGTCAAGATCTCTTCGTTAGTTGGGGGAAGAGTCCGCACGAATCGGATTTTTTGAGGAACATGTCAAGAGAGAATTGGATTTGGTTAGACAATGTGTGGTTGGGAAACAAGGATCGGTTTTTTAGCAAGGTACGGAATGTATCATCAAATCTTCAATATGATTCCACGAGATCTAGTTTCATTCAAGTAACGGATTCTAGCCAATTGAAAGGATCTTCTGATCAATCCAAGGATTATTTCGATTCCATTAGGAATGAGGATTCGAAATATCACACATTGATCAATCAAAGAGAGATTCAACAACTAAAAGAAAGATCGATTCTTTGTTGGGATCCTTCCTTTCTTCAAACGGAACGAACACAATTCTTATTAACAGCAACATTATCCGCAGATGAATAGATAATATCTAGATGTTCTAAATCTGTTTTGCTTTCTAATAGTTCTTTTTCCAGAACTTTAACTCTATTTTCTAACCAGTTATTTAAACCTTTCAACCGATTATTTGTATGAGATAAATTTCTGGCTTCACTATGCATTTCATTGAAAGCATTTAGTAATGTGCTGTAATTCATTTCATTCTCTGTGGGAGTTGAACTTACATGTGATGAAGAGGATTCACAGCCAGCCATCAAACACAGGTTCACCTCTTCACCTTCGGAGTCAGAACTGGAAGATGAATCATTGTCTTGCCAAGCTATATAGGCCTTTTTCCCTTTGTATTTTGACTCTTTCTTGTTCTGGTTCTTAGTCTTTTCAGGACAATCACTCCTTATGTGACCCTGTTTACAACAAGAATAACAAGTAATAGTATTTTGAACAGATTCAATCTTTTTATCAGTGTACCTTTTTATTTGGCCAGTTCTGTTCTTTCTTCTAAGAAATTTCCCAAATTTCTTAACCAACAAAGTCAGGTTCTCTGATTCATCTTCTTCAGACCCACTATTTTCTTCAATCGTCTTGAGAACAATGTTCCTGCTTTTCTTTTCTGCATTCTCTTGTTCTTTGAACCGATTGATTTCCAACTCATGTTCCCTTAACTTACCAAAAAGTGAAGCAGTAGTCATTTCAGTCAAGTCTCTTGATTCAGATATCGCTATCACCTTTGGTTGCCAAGTTCTGTCCAAACACTTCAGGATTTTGATGTTCAACTCTTCCTTGTCAAAGGTCTTCCCTAGCCCAATTAAATGATTGACCATGTGTGTGAACCTTTTCTGTACATCTGCAATTGTTTCTCCTTGCTGCATCTTGAACAATTCATAGTCCCTAATCAACTCATGCTTTCTTGCCCTCTTTACGTCAGATGTACCCTCATGTGTGACCTCTAGAATTTTCCACATCTCTTTGGCAGAGGCACATTGAGACACCCTGAAAAACTCATCAAGATTTAAAGCAGAGATAATAATATTTTTTGCAGTATAATCATATTGGACTCTCCTATTTTCTGCATCAGTTAACTCAGCCCAACTTTTCTCAACAACTTTACTATCTACTGTATGAGTTGGTTTGAAAGGACCATTAACAATTGTTTCCCAAATACCTCTATCAAGAGATTCAATAAAGATTTTCATTCTAACCTTCCAGAAAGAATAATTCACACCAGCAAAAAGCGGAGGCCTGTTTATGGAGGCTCCTTCTGAAAAATTCATCTTTCCCTCAGCCATTGGACCGATTTCTTGAGTAACTTACAAGAACCAGCTCTGGTACCAATTGAAAGAATTAATGGTTGAGTTCAAGAGGGGGGGGGGGTGAATTGAACTTTAAAACTTTTTCTCAAAACTTACTTTCTTTTGGAAGAATGGGTTATCTTTATTCAATTCTTGCAAAGGTAAATTGGTTTTAAACACAGCAAGTTTATAGGCAGAAAATAAAAGAGATGAAAGAAGAAATTCAACACACAAATTTATACTGGTTCACTCTAATCCAGAGCTACATCCAGTTCTTGACAAATCTGTCAAGTTTCCACTAATACCAAGTGAAAAATACAAACCGTAGATGTTCACCAATCTACACCAAGAACTATCTTACAAACCCACAAGATAGAATCTTGAAAACCTCCCAGTAACCAAATCCAGTTACTGTACCAAGTGCAGATCACAATCCAACCTGCACAATTCACACTTTTACAAGAGTATGAAAAGAGAAAACCTGGACTGCAGCTTTATTAGTATAATTTGTCCAGAACAGATTCTAACACAACACTTTCTCTCTTTGATTGACCACAATTTTGATCAAAGCACCTTATGATATGACAATATTCTTGAATGTAGAGAGAATCACGTATATGAAAGATTCACAGATTGATTTCAAAATGTTTTCTCAAGTTGTGTATTGTGTTTTGTATTGTGTTATCTTTCAAAAGAGAAATTAAATCTGTATTTATAGAGTAAAACATAGTTTCATAATGTTTCATCTGTCAAAAACTGTTTCAAAGAATTAAATGATTGATTAGATTTAAGATATAATAGGTTAGAATTGATTCTGATCGATTAGAACTGAAGTATGATCGATCAGACCGAGTTATGATCGATCAGAATGAAACTATGATCGATCAGAATGCATTTCAATCGATTTAAACGTCGATTCAATCAATTGATTTCATTTAAAAGTTCATTCAATCGATTGATTCGAGTTTTCAATGGATTGAAACAGCTTAATGAAAAATGATAGCTCTCTGTTTCAACCGATTGAAAATCATTTCAACAGATTGAAATCCTGCAGACTTTTAAACAGAAAATATAACCTCTCTGTTTCAACAGATTGAAAAGTTTTTCAACAGATTGATTTTCTGAAAACTCTTAGACTAAAAACATCTTTCTGTTTCAACAGATTAAAGATCATTTCAACAGATTGAAAATGCGAAACCATGATATTTGAAAAATTCATTAAGTTATTTTAACTTGTTGATTCTACGAATCAATCAATTGAAAATACGACTATGTGTAACCACTTATTATGTTAAGTGATTTTAACAGATTGAAAATCCTTTTCAACAGATTGAAAAAACTTAGTTTGTTCTTTTAATACTTAAATGTAAGTTTTTCATGCAGAAAAATGATTTTCAATGGGATGCAACATTTTAAGGTGTTTATCACAAAATATAATGGCCTATCAAGAGATTAAGTACTTATACTTAGCCTAATCATCTACACATTCACACATTAAACTATATCTACGTCTTCATCAATTTATATCTATGTCTTCATCAAATCCACCAAGTGCTTCAAAAGTTCCTTATGCTCAGAACACTCAAGGCCGAGGTGGTAGAGGCACAGGAGGATATGAAAGAGGTAAAGAGCAAGTCAGTCAACAAAACTGGCGTGGCCGAGGACAAGGTAGAGGTCATGGCAGTAGAGGTCGAGGTGGTCAGTCAAGCAATTCTGGAGTTGAGTGCTTTAAATGTGGGAAGTACGCTCATTTTGCTAAGGACTTCTATTCAGGTATCAAATGTTATAATTGTGGGAAGGTTGGGCATTTCGCGAAAGACTGTCAATCTGAGAGCAAGAAGGAAACAAACCTCCTCTCTGAGGACGCTGAGGAAGAAGGAGTATTGATGATGTAAAGAAGTTTGGGTATCGAGCTAAGTCCGAGCTGTTCTGACAACTCGGTTTGGTATCTTGATACAAGAGCAAGTAACCACATGTGCGGGGACAAGAACCTTTTTAAGGAGCT
This sequence comes from Sphenostylis stenocarpa, assembly GCA_963425845.1. Lineage (NCBI taxonomy): Eukaryota > Viridiplantae > Streptophyta > Magnoliopsida > Fabales > Fabaceae > Sphenostylis > Sphenostylis stenocarpa. Next base: position 21,326,650 of record OY731403.1, read on the forward strand.
CACTAAAGTTGAGGCTGGACACGTGTCGTTTAGAGATGCATCAAAGGTGGCAGTAAAAGACCGAGGTACAATCTGGTACCTACAGAAGAATAGTCGAGTTGGAGAAATCAGAGACATTTACCATGTACCCGATCTTAAAAGCAACATATTGAGAATGGGTTAGTTGATGGAGAAAGGCTACTCAGTTCTGATGAAAGACCGAGTACTATACTTGAAGGACAAGACAAATCGTTTGATTGCCAGAGTAGAAATGAAGAAGAACAGAATGTACAAGCTGGACTTGAAGATAGTTCAAGAGAGGTGCTTGAAACTTGACGTGAAGGATGAAGCAATGATGTGACACTTTCGGTTTGGCCACTTGCATTTTGGCGGGCTGACCGAGTTGGTAAAGAAAGAGATGGTGCGAGGATTCCCATCTATGGAATTTGAAAAGAAATTTTGTGAAGAGTGTGTGCTCGGAAGCATCAGAGGACCTCATTTCCGAGGACTGTCGAGTATAGTGCAAATGAACAACTCGTATTGATTCACACAAATCTTTGTGGACCGATTACCCCTGATTCTTTCAGTGGAAAAATGTATTTCATTTCTTTTATAGATGATTTTTCAAGAAAAACCTGGGTATATTTTTTGAAGGAGAAATATGAGGTGTTCAAGAGATTTAAAGCAATGGTTGAGAAAGAGACTGACATGGCTATCAAATCTGTTAGGTCTGATCGAGGAGGCGAGTTCATTTCATCCGAGCTCATGACGTATTTCGAGGAGCAAGGGTTAAGGAGATTTCTGACAGCACCATACTCACCCCAACAAAACGGAGTTGTCGAGAGGAAGAATCGAACCATTCTTTGTAAGAATTAATGGTTGAGTTCAAGAGGGGGGTGAATTTAACTTTGGCACCTTTTTCAAAAAAACACTTTCTTTATGGAAGAATGATTAATCTTTTATCCAATATTTTATTAGGCAAATTTGGTTTTTAACAAAACAAGAATATAAACCAGAAATGAAAAGAGATAAATTTAGAAATACAACACAAGAGTTTATACTGGTTAACTCTTCCCAAGAGCTACATCCAGTTCTTGACAAATCTGTCAAGTTCCACTAATACCAAGTGAAAATACAAACCAGTAGATACAAACCAATCTACCCCAAGATCTACCTTACAACACCATAAGATAGACTCTTGAAAAAACCACCCAACAACCAAACTCAATCGTTGTAACCAGTGCAGATTCAAACCCAATCTACACAATTAATATTCGTACAAGTATTTAAAAGAATAAACCTGGACTGCAGCTTTTACAATATAAAAGTCAAAAAGCAAATTTTCTAACACATAACTTTCTCTCTTGAAGATCTTTCAACAATCTTGATCAAAGCACCTTATGATATGAAATGTATATGAATGCTCGGAAAAACACACGAATATGAGAGCTCCAAGATTGCTTTTAATCGATTTCCAAATTGTGTATTTGAAAGAGAAATTAAAACTGTATTTATAGAGTAAAAGAGAGAAACTGACAGTTTCAATCGATTAAAATTATGTTTTAATCGATTGATTTTATTTAAAATTCTTTCAATCGGTTAGTTCGAGTTTTTAATGGATTAAAACTGCTAGAAAAAAAAATGGTAGCTCTCTGTTTTAACAAATTGAAATTCATTTTAACATATTGAAAATCTGAGATACTTAAAATAAAAGAATGGTAGCTCTCTGTGTTTAACAGATTGAAATTCATTTTAACGGATTAAAAATCTGAGGTACTAAAAATGCGAATTATGACTTAGAGCATTTTAATCTATTGATTTATCAATTTAACAGATTAATATTGCGAAACCCTTAACATAAAAAAAACATCAAGAACATTTTAATTTGTTGATTCTATGATTTAATCAATTAAAATATTGACTGTATATATACATTTCCTATTTTAAGTGATTTTAACAGATTAAAACTACTTTAATAGATTAAAAAACTCAGTTTGTTCTTTCAAAGCTTAAAGATTGGTTTTTCATGATGTATGAGAAATTCTATGAAATACAACAGTTATAGGCGCTTATCACAAGATATACTGAAATTATCAAGAGATTAAATTTCATGCTTATAACCTACCTACCTACACACCCAAAAAATAATCTTTATATGTCTTCATCAAATCCAACAAGTGCTTCAATCTCCCCCTATTTGATGGAGACAAATATCCACCGCACCTGCATAAAAAATAATAACAGAGCAACATAGACATAGAGACATATAATTGTGATGTGTGTGTGTAGTGACAACATAGTAGCGTATTCTTCTCCCCCTATTTGACTTCATTAAAGAGATAAAAGTGTTCATATACAGGCCATAAGTACCATATAGGTACCCAAAAAATAAAACAACCTAAACAAACATAAGTAAAATAAAGCTACAAAATAGAGATTTCATTCATCACCATCCTAGGGACCTTGATTGAATTGGAGGTCCCCAATTGCATTGTAGATGTCATCCAGCTGATTATCAATATCTTGGAATCCGGCAATGGAATCCTCATAAAGCCGATCTTTGGTGAGCTTGCAAAGCATATGTCATCTCCATGTGCCTCCTTTGATTAGTTTGAATTTCATTCATTTGGTGCACCATAGTCCTTTCAAGCTGTGAAAGAGGTGTGTCACGATCGGGTGGAGCCACATAAGGAATCATGTCCAATGGAGGCTGGCTGAGCCATAACATCTTCCATGGGATCTGTTTGTCTTGGTTCAATAGCACTCGGAGCACCAGTGTTCTCAATGTCGTCCTCTTCTCCTTCTGTAACATCAACCTCTTCATCTCTCCCAGCTTCTTCTTTGGAAATCCAATCACCGTCAATTTTATTGAACCCCATCTTATGAAGGATTGAATTATTTATCTCATTTGTGGGACGAACAACCTCAAAAAGTTCTCCTTCTATATCAACACCAAAATGAGTGAGAAATTTTGAAATTAAAATAGCATAGGGATACCTAAAATCACTTAACCTTTTTGCTTTGACCATATGGTCTTTGATAACAAATACCCGAGTTCACTCGATTTTGTGGTGGATACAAAACATGAGTACCAAGTCACCTTCATTCGATCTCGCATGATTGCTCCCCTAGGAGTAAGGCGCCAAGCCGCTATGAATGCAAGCAATCTTTCTTCAAGTTTAAGCTTCCCGGTATTGAAGGAACTCATAGAGTCATGCCTATTTTTTAAGCGAGGAACGAAAATATTGAACTTTGTTGAACTCTTCTACATCGAGAGGTATATCCTTTAGTGACTTTGACCCCTTCATTCTTGAGTCCGAGCAACATTTTTCTAGGCAGTGGGAGTAATTTCAATGTCCACTCCTTTAACTTGAGTTTTAAGAGTAGAACCTTCAAATGACAAGTTAGTAAAGAAAACTTTGATAAGGTCGGGATAGATTCTACCATTGAGCTCTAAGAAACTTCGAAGTTTACGATGTTGCGATAGTTTTCGCACCCCTTTAAATCCTTCAACATCCAACCACGAGAATTTCGAGCATTTTGGGAATATTGATCTATTTTACTGCTCATTTCGTGAATGAATAACTCCATCTTCTCTTGGTTCCCATTGAACCAAGTTTCAATACGCCTCCTCCTCGACATTTCTTGGGCAGCAGCGAGGATTCACCTCTGCCGAACTTATTCCTTCTAGATTTGGAGCGCTTGAACATGATGAGAGAAATAAACTAAATCCACTAATCGTTTTACCTTGTCAAGAGTGAACACAAGGTTTTTAAACAAGAAGTGAGAGGATTCTGACTCTTTAACTGCTTTGAATAGTCAAATTTGTCTTGTAGTAAATTACCTCAGTCTATTCCCTGCGTTAGATATGGAAAAGACAGAAAAGAAACAATGGGTACTGCAATTTACTCGATTACCTGCTTCAATCAAAATTTATTTACTTCTGATTTCCAATCATAGTGTTCCAGCGTGAATTACTGATGTAATTGGATAAACATTACATTTAAGAGAGTAGCTGAAGTGGTGTGCAGTTGGAGATGCACTTAATTCATCCTGCAGTAAATAATCAGAAGCAGAGCAAATAATACTAGCCCTAGAAAATTAATCAATTGTTTTACCATATAATCAATTAATTTTCGCTTAATGATATAGAAGCAGATTATCAAAAGCAAAATGAATCGGTTAAATCGAAGGTTTAATCGATTTAATTCAAAAGGAAAACATCCAGAGCTAAAGAATTTAATGAAATAAACCGATTAGAAACATATTTAATCGATTAATTCAAAAGACTAACGTGCAGAGCTAAACAATTTTAATGAAATAAACCGATTAGAAACATATTTAATCGATTAATCTGGCAGTAGATCAGGAACAGATATTGAGAATCAGGAAATTAACAGATTATTTCATAAGTTTAATCGATTAAAAACACACAGTTTGAAAAATATTTCAAAATTTTTAGAAAACTAATCATTAATCATATTATCAACCTATTAAAAAGAATAGAACCATAATAGAGTATCAATTATACAATACTAGATAGATCCAACATTCCTAATTCAGCTCTAAGCATATTTAGTCTATCTCTAGGCAATGGTTTGGTGAACAGGTCAGCTAATTGTTTATCAGTATCAATGAATAAAATTTCACAATCACCCCTAGAGACATGTTCTCTAATAAAGTGATGTCTAATTTCAATATGCTTAGTTCTAGAGTGTTGAATAGGAATTTTAGTTAGATTGATTGCACTAGTATTATCACAAACCAGAGGTACTGTGTTGAGAAACACCCCATAATCCTTCAATTATTGTTTGAGGTAGATACTCTGGGCACAACAGCTCCCAGCTACAATGTATTCAGCTTCTGCAGTTGAGAGAGCCACACACACTTGCTTTTTACTATGCTATGATATGAGGCTGCTCCCTAGTAAGTGACATGTACCAGAGGTACTTTTCCTATCCAATCTACAACCTGCAAAGTCAGAATTAGAAAATCCAACAAGTTTAAGAGAAGTACCTTCAAGATACCATAAACCAACATTGATGGTTCCTTTAAGATACTTGAGAATCCTTTTAGCGGCAATGAGGTGAGATTCCTTTGGATTTGCCTGAAATCTAGCACACATGCAAACACATTGTCTAGGGGCCTGCTTTAATCCATAAAACACCTTTTTCAGCTTGTAGACATGGTCAGGATGTTTGTGGTCTTCAAAACCAGGAGGTTGAGATACATAAACTTCTTCATTGATGAATCCATTTAGAAAGGCACTCTTGACATCCATCTGAAACCACTAATACACGCATAAGCTAATAACAATCTAACAGCTTCAAGTCTAGCTACAGGTGCAAAGGTTTCATCAAAATCAATTCCTTCCTGTTGATTATATCATTTGGCTACTAACCTAGCTTTATTTCTAGTAATAATGTCGTGTTCATCTAATTTGTTTTTGAATACCCACTTAGTACCAATTATATTGATATCTTTGGTTTTAGGAACTAATTCCCACACACTATTTCTTTCAAACTGATTAAGTTCATCATGCATTGCACTAACCCAATATTCATCATTTAATGCATCCTTAACAGATTTAGGTTCAATTTGTGAAATAAATGTCATATGATTGCAGAATTATTTAAGAGAATTTCTAGTGGACACTCCCTTATTGATTTGTCCAATCACATTGTCTTGAGAAAGATCTCTTGGGACAATCCATTCTTTAGGAAGCTCATCCAGGCAACTTTCTTCCTGTTCTTCAACAATTCTTTCAGGTGGATCAGCTTTTGTAGGATCAATCGATTGATCACTTTCTTCAACAATACACTGTTCTGTATTACTGGGAAGTTTTAAGTGATAAAAATTATCAGCTAATTCATCATCATCTGCAGTACCTGTTGATTTTCTCTGCACCACTCGAGGAGACTCATTAAAAACAACATGTACTGATTCTTCAACAGATTTTAGTCTTAAATTATAGACTCTATATGCATGGCTGTTAGAAGAAAAGCCAAGAAAGATCCCTTTATCAGATTTTTCATCAAACTTGCCAATATTTTCTTTTCCATTGTTTAGAACAAAACATGTACATCCAAAAACCCTGAAATAGTTTATGTTGGGTTTTCTTCCTTTGTAAAGTTCATAAGGGGTTTTCTTAAGAATGGGTCTAATCAAAACTCTATTCAAAACATGACAAGCAGTATTTACAGCATCTGCCCAAAAGTATTTAGGTAAAGAGTTTTCACAAAGCATTGTTCTAGCAAGTTCCACAATGGAGCTGTTCTTTCTTTCCACAATACCATTCTATTGAGGAGTTCTTTGAGCAGAAAAATTGTGTTTTATGCCATACTTTTCACAGAATAATTCAAACTTTTCATTTACAAATTATCCACCATTGTCACTTTGAATAGAAGTAATGAAATAACCTTTCTCATTATGTAAGACCTTGGCAAGCTTTTTAAAAGATTTGAAAGAATCTGATTTGGCTTTTAGAAAAACAATCCATGTAAATCTGGAAAAATCATCAAAAATTACCATGATATAAAGATTACCACCTAGGCTTTTGTTTCTTGAAGGACCAACCAAATCTAAGTGGAGCAGTTCCAAAGGTCTACAAGTAGAAACAATGTTTTTATTTGAAAAAGATTTTCTAGTTTGTTTACCTTTTAAACAAGCTTCACAGATTTTGTCTTTCAGGATTTGAAGCTTAGGCAGTCCAGAAACTAAATCTTTAGAAATTAGTTTGTCAAGATGATTAAGATGAATATGGGCAAGCCTTCTATGCCATAACCATGATTCTTCTTCTTTAGTAAGAAGACAGCTTTGAGATGAGATAGAATGTTTGATATCTAGCATGTAAATGTTGTTTAATCTCTTACCAACCAACATTACCGTGTCAGATTTTGGCTCACAGATTAGACAGATTTCTAGTTTGAAGATAACCTTGTGACCAAGATCACATAATTGACTTATACTGATTAAGTTGTGCTTAAGACCTTCAACAAGAAGAACATTGTGAATGGTCACAGTCTCACCATCTCCTATGTCTCCAGAACCTAAGATTCTTCCCTTGTTATCTCCATATGTTTCGTGACCTCCAGTCTTCAATCTCAGTTTCTGAAATTTGGAAATATCACCTGTCATATGCCTTGAGCATCCGCTGTCCAAGTACCAAAGTGATTCTTGCTGCTGTTCCTAAAAAATCAAGCATCAAGTATTTGGTACCCTTAAATAATTTGGGTCCTTAGTGGTCAAGTTTTACGTTTAACATATTTTGGAACCCATCTCATTTTACCACTGTGGCACAAGATGTTTTCTAATATGACTGAATTTTACAATATGCCCTTTTTTCATACAATAGTGACAAGATGAGAAGGGAGATGCTGTTGATTTTCTGAAAGAGAAGAAATTCAAATACTTTTTAGTTTTAACCCCAAACTTAGGTTTATAACCAATGCCAGTATGATCAAAAACACAGTTTTGAGACCCAAGAAGTGTATCTAAATTTGGTTTACCTTGAGTAAACATAGATAAAGTTTTAATCAAATACTCAACCTTTTTCTGCAGAGAGATACACTTTTCACAATCTTTGTTAACAACAGCATTATCAGAAGATGAATTATTGTAGATTTTTTCAAGATGTTCCATATCTGTTTTGCTTTCTAATAATTCTTCTTCCAAAACTTTAACCCTATTTTCTAACCAGTTATTTAGTCCTTTTAACCGATTATTTGTATAGGATAAATTCTTAGCTTCATCATGCATTTCATTGAAAGCAGTTAATAATGTGATGTAATTCATTTCATTCTCTGTGGGGGTTGAACTTACATGAGATGAAGAAGATTCACAGCCAGCCATTAAGCATAGATTCATTTCTTCACTTTCAGATTCAGAACTTGAGGATGAATCATTGTCTTGCCAAGCTATGTAGGCCTTTTTCCCTTTGTACTTCATATCTTTCTTGTTTTAATTCTTGGATTTTTCTGGACATTCACTTCTTATATGTCCCTACTTACCACAAGAATAACAAGTATAAGTATTTTGAAGAGAATCAGTTCTTTTATCATTGTACCGTTTAATCTGGCCAGTTTTGTTCTTCTTCTTAAGAAATTTCCCAAACTTCTTAACCAACAAATTAAGATTCTCAGATCCTTCTTCATCATAGTCACTACTTTCTTCAATTGTCTTGAGAACAATGTTTCTGCTTTTCTTTTCTACATTTTCTTGTTCTTTAAACCTGTTGATCTCCAACTCGTGTTCCCTTAGCTTACCAAACAATGATGCAGTAGTCATCTCAGTTAAGTCTCTTGATTCTGATATGGTTGTCACCTTTGGTTGCTAAGATCTGTCCAAACATTTTAGGATTTTGATGTTTAACTCTTCCTTGTCAAACGTCTTGCCTAATCCAATTAGATGGTTGACTATATGCATGAATCTTTTCTGCACATCTGCAATGGTTTCACCTTGCTGCATTTTGAACAATTCATAATCTCTGATTAATTCATGCTTCCTTGCCCTTTTCACATCAGAGCTACCTTCGTGAGTCACTTCTAGAATCTCCCATATTTCTTTGGCAGAGGCGCATTGAGAAACCTTGAAAAACTCATCAAGATTTAAGGCAGAGGTAATAATGTTCTTAGCAGTATAGTCATATTGAACTTTCCTATTTTCTGCATCAGTTAAGTCAGCCCAGTCTTTTTCAACAATTTTACCATCCACTGTATGAGTTGGTTTGAAAGGACCATTAACAATTTTATCTCAAATACCCCTATCAAGAGATTCAATAAAGATTTTCATTCTAACCTTCCAAAAGGAGTAATTCACACCAGCAAATAGAGGAGGCCTATTGATGGAGGCTCCTTCAGAAAAATTCATCTTTCCCTCAACCATTTAAACTTTCTTGGACCGAATTCTTGAGTAACTTACAAGAACCAGCTCTTGATACCAATTGTAAGAATTAATGGTTGAGTTCAAGAGGGGAGGTGAATTGAACTTTGACACCTTTTTCAAAAAACACTTTCTTTATGGAAGAATGATTAATATTTTATCTAATCTTTTATTAGGCAAATTTGGTTTTTAACAAAACAAGAATATAAACCAGAAATGAAAAGAGATAAATGCAGAAATACAACACAAGAGTTTATACTGGTTAACTCTTCCCAAGAGCTACATCCAGTTCTTGACAAATCTGTCAAGTTCCACTAATACCAAGTGAAAATACAAACCAGTAGATACAAACCAATCTACCCCAAGATCTACCTTACAACACCACAAGATAGACTCTTGAAAAAACCACCCAACAACCAAACTCAATCGCTGTAACCAGTGCAGATTCAAACCCAATCTACACAATTAATATTTGTACAAGTATTTAAGAGAATAAACCTGGACTGCAACTTTTACAATATAGAAGTCCAAAAGTAAATTTTCTAACACAAAACTTTCTCTCTTGAAGATCTTTCAACAATCTTGATCAAAGCACCTTATGATATGAAATGTATATGAATGCTCAGAAAAACACACGAATATGAGAGCTCCAAGATTGCCTTTAATCGATTTCCAAATTGTGTATTTGAAAGAGAAATAAAAAATGTATTTATAGAGTAAAAGAGAGAAACTGACAGTTTCAATCGATTAAAATTATGTTTTAATCTATTGATTTTATTTAAAACTCTTTCAATCGGTTAGTTTGAGTTTTTAATGGATTAAAACTGCTAGAGAAAAAAATGGTAGCTCTCTGTTTTAACAGATTGAAATTCATTTTAACAGATTAAAAATCTGAGATACTTAAAATGAAAGAATGGTAGCTCTCTGTTTTAGTAGATTGAAATTCATTTTAACGGATTAAAAATCTAAGGAACTAAAAATGCGAATTATGACTTAGAGCATTTTAATCTATTGATTTATCAATTTAACAGATTAATACTGTGAAACCCTTAACATACAAAAAACATCAAAACCATTTTAATCTGTTGATTCTACGATTTAATCAATTAAAATATTGGCTGTATCTATTTTAAGTGATTTTAACAGATTAAAACTACTTTAACAGATTAAAAAACTCAGTTTGTTCTTTCAAAGCTCAAAGATTGGTTTTTCATGATGTATGAGAAATTCTATGAAATGCAACAGTTATAGGCGCTTATCACAAGATATACTGAAATTATCAAGAGATTAAATTCCATGCTTATAACCTATCTACCTACACACCCAAAAAATAATATTTATATGTCTTCATCAAATCCAACAAGTGCTTCATTCTTGATATGGTTCGAACAATGTTGAGAAGCAAGAACGTGTTAAAGGAGTTATGGGCAGAAGCAGTGCAATGTGTCATCTATGTGCAAAATAGATGTCCACATGCTAAGCTAAACGAGAAGATACCGCAAGAAGTCTAG
>OY731403.1:21342019-21363394 GCA_963425845.1 Sphenostylis stenocarpa
AAACTATACAATTATTAATCCTAGGATTCACTGGATCCTTAAAAGGATGGTGGAAAAATTACCTAACCGCAGAACAAAGAAGATTTATTCTAACAACACTAAAACAAGAAGGGAACACACAAATTCCATTAATGGAAATATTAATAATATCTATTATCCATAATTTTATGGGTGATTCAAATACCTTTGAAGAAAAAATCAGTACCTTGCTACATAATCTAAGATGTCCTACTTTAGGAGACTTTAGATAGTATGTAGACAATTTTATAATAATGATAATACTCAAACAAATTGTAAAGAAAACTTTTAGAAAGAAAGATTTATTGTTGGATTACTCTCAGTGTTTGCAATAAAAGTAAGAGAAAAACTATCACAGAAATACCTCGAGCCTCTACAAGATATGACATATGGAAAAATAATTTCAATTATTAAAAACACTGCTTTAGAAATATGTAATAATTTAAAACTAGAAAAACATATTAAAAGACAAAAGGAAAGCGGAACAAAAGAATTAGGAGATTTTTGTACCCAATACGGATACGAAAGATTAGATCCTTCTTCTAGAAAAAACAAACAAAAATAAATAGCTAAAAGAAAATTTCCTCCAATTAATAACCGAAAAATCCCCAAACCTTTTACAAATAAAATAAGATTAAAAAACCCCTACAAATAATACTCAAACTAATCAAAAGAAAGAATAATTTGTTACAAATATGAAAAATACAGACATATGAAAAAAAATTGCAAAGTTAAAAAAAAAATACATAATCTAAACATGAGTGAAGAAGTAAAAGATCAAATAATAAAAATATTATTATATGACTTAAAAGAAGAAATAAATAATCTAATAGAAATAAGTAGCAACAAAGATGATAACCCTAATGACTCTGATGAACATGAAAGTGATGAAAAATGTAACTATATATATAATATTAGATGGAATTATTCTGGTATAGTTTTGCTGATTTTGTTTTTACATGTTATATCATTTTTGGAACTATAACATTGTTGCATCTATCAATGTTCATTTTCTTTTTTATTTACTCCTAGATTGAGATGGCTGATTATCCAAATTGACATTTTTAAATCAGTAATTATAGAAAGACAACCCCATTATAAAGTACATTCATATGTGACAATTTTATTTATTAATATTATAATTATGAAATAATTCAATTTAAAAAATAATTAAATGTTATAATTTTATTTATATATAAAGTTGTTCCCTTATATAAAAAAAATTCTTAATTAATTTTTTCCTCTGTCAAACACGTATTGGAATATGAAAATTGTATGAATAACACAATCTATAAATCACGTTGCCACTTTTTAGATTAGAGATATTCTTTCTTTACTTCCATATTTCCTTTCATCTATTTCATAATCTATTTTAAATGACAAAAATATTCTATATATTTTTAACTTTCACGTGTACTTCCATGCATGACCGTGTTTTATGGAAACTACCGTCATTCATTTCATTTTTTACGGCAAGTAAACTTGGTATGACATCACCACCTCCCCTTTTCTCTTCCACAACCAAAACTCTAAACTTCAAACTCTAATTGAGATGAGGAGGGAGGTGGCAGAATAAACTTTGGAGAGGACAAGAAAAACACCGGATGGAAATGCAAGAAGACGAGAAAAGGAAAGTGGTGGAATGTAAAGAATCTATAGGTGATCTTGTATATATTATTATTTTAAAATTACTTTTCCAAAAATCTTTTTAGAAATCTTTTCAATTAACCTTTTTAAAAGCATTTCAGAATTAGTTTTTTAGAAAAAAAAAAAACTTTTAGAAGAGGTCAATCCAAAATTGTTCAAGATTATCTTTCTGAAAATTTTTACAATAAGTTTTCTGGACAATTTCTAGAATGAACTTTATGAAAATATTTCATATTGAATTTTTCATAAACTTTTCAAAATAATTCCTAAATTAGTTTTTCAAAATATTTCTAGATTGTTGATTTCAAATGTTTTTAATTTTTTTTAGAAAGTTCAATCTAAAATAATTTCGAAAAGTAAATTCTAAAAATATTTAGTAAAAATTTAATTTTGAAATCTATTTATATTAAGAGGAATAATAGTATTTTATATGAAAATTGGCGGAAGAAAGTGTCACTGGATTATTCAATCCGAGCATTTATCAGCTAACACAATTTGATACCATATTTTTGGATAGTGTAATTAGTAAACCATGCGACAGTCACGTTCAGTAACAATTAACATTGGCTTTTGTTTTTGAAATACTTATCTGACGTAAACCACCACAAAATTGTAAATTATAGTAGGTTAAATAAGATTTTGTTATTCGTTTTAAAACTACTACCAAGTTTTTTTTAGTATTTTTAGTATCCAACATTTAATAAATATCTTAATTTGACCAAACAATTACCATATTATATTTAAATTAATAGTGTTAATATGTTAATTTTGATATTAATATCTCAACATATCTACATATATCTAATTAGAATAATTATATATCAACACAACCGAATTAATTATTAACTTTTAGATATCAAAACACTGAAAAATCTTACCAAAAATTTATATTAAGTTGTGAACTAATGTTTTGTTGATTCTTGTTATCAGTAATTTTGATTTTCATTGATTCCCAATTTAGTTATTTATTTAAACATATTACCTTACTCCTAGTAGTTTTAGTGTTCATTCCAGCTTTCAAAACAAAATCCAATAAATGTACTCAATTTTAGAACATAAATAACATAGATGTAATAGTCTGTAAAAATATCATATCTTTGTTACATTTCTGTTTATCATTGGATGAATTTGATTTGAAATTTAAGAAGTTCTAAAGACTAAAGAATGTGAGCAAATTAAATTAGAAAGATCAAGATGACTTGTATAGGCTAAAGTGCAATTAAGCCAGTAACTAATGGTTTTAAATTTGTGGCTGTAAACTGTACAAAAAGAATGCATTTTTGGAATTTTCTGCTTTTGAATATACATTGAGGAAAATTTACAGGTGTACTGTACATAATGTACATATCGTAATTTGGACTATAAAACTTGTCAGGAAATAGACCACTGTAGGAAAGAAACTTGGAGAACTACAGAGGAAAAAGGTACAATCAAATTTGTTACCAAGAAAAAGAATCTTAAATTGCATTCCGCAGGCTATTAAGTTTACCGAAAATGATGTGTTGTGTTGATGTTAGGATTCGTCAAAGTTGTCAAATTTCTTTTCCAATACAATCAAACGTTCTTCTTTTCTTCTGCCTGCAAATTGAAGTCAATAAATTACCGTTAAGGATTGAGAAAAATGTTTTCAATGATAATTTATTTCCACCCGCAAAAGTAACATAAAAGTACCACGGAAGGTTATCAAAGACATTTGGATAAAATAGAAAGCAAAAACATTTAAATGTCTAAAATAAAGATCTTACTTTAATCAATTCAACAAACCACCAGTACAAAGTAACATGGAGCAATGCCATGACTTGAGGAGAAGGAACTAACTCCATTTCCTAGAAGCAACATGTTATTGATTTGTTTTATGCAGAGTTTTAAACAATCCAATTTTGAAATCATTCAGTTAGATTGTTTTTCTCAAACCTATTCATCATCTACCCTACTGAAATAAATGACAAATCAGCATGGAACGAGAATTTGGAAAGTCAAACAAAGCTAATTGATTATACAAGAATTGCATCATACTCAATTTGAAAGTTCTTACCAAATTCAGTGTCAAACAACTTTTTCCACGGTCTCCAGAGTTATCTTGCTGTGATATTTGGCACGTACGATATAATCTTCGGATAAACTCCTGTACATGATTATAGATGCTGCATATGATCATGTCAAACCAAGGTTAGACACAGATATTATTACATGCTTGATTGGTGACTGTACAGAACTATTAGTGTTGTACATAATAAAATATATTAGGGAATATTTTGCGGATCCAATAAGATATTGCATTTTATTTCCACACTTCTCACAATTTTTATTTTAGGGAAGAACTGTTCCCCAATAATTGGAAGATTCAAAGATGTATTTGTGTGACAAATTAATGAAAGACAGACCCTTTTCAACTTGGTATCGAAACTCCCAATCCTAGGAAGCTTTGTTTTTCGCTGCCAAAACAAGAACATTGTCGGGGTTTTAAGTGTTGTTATACTATTATTATACTGGATTTTTATTATAATTTTATAAGCAAAACTCACCTTTTGTTCTTAATTTGCAAACATTTTTTTTCTTTAAAGTTTAAAATTTTATGTTTTTATTACTTGTTGCAATTTATCTTTGTTAGTGTAGAAGATATTGGTTGAAGCATCAAAGCAAAAAATGAAACTCAATTTGGAGGCCCAAAAATAATTGGTGCTCGGCAGAAAAAGTGGGCTCAGCATCCTTCTCAGAAAAAGTGTAAAAATTTCAATTATTTCAAATTCTCTGAAATTTTCAAATTTTCATCCAAACACAAGATTAAGCATTTTTATTTGATTTCCTTTGCTCCTTTTCGAATGGTGATCGGCTGTTTTGTTGTTTTGAGTCGGTGATTAGTTTTTTTTTTTTTAGAAAATATATCTTAAAAAAGATAAAAGAATAAGGGATGAATTATGTGATGGAACTTCAATAATATTTTATTCATGAACTCTATATATAAAAAGCAAAAATATTAACTTGTAATCAAATATTATCAATATTTTAATCTTAATTTCCTAAATCTAAACAATATTTTAAAAATTTAAACATAACAAACAAACCTCCTAAAATCTAATTCAAATTATAATATATATTCTTAGCACCCTTCCTTGCCTTAATATCTATTAACACTCGATTTGAATTTTAAATTTGATTCTCCTATTTGTTATGCTTCTTTTTCTCCTTATCATTATCTTTTTTATATGTGTTGAGATCAGTTGTTCATCTACCTTTTTTGTATTCTTTTTGTATGTTTCTAAAATAATAGATTATTTTACGTGTGTCTAATGCATACTTTTCACATTTAATCTATTTAAAATATAATCGACTAAATATAGTAAGATTGTGTTAGAAACTATTTTTTTGCTTAAAATAATGGATTATGAAATCAATTAAATCTCTATAAATGCATAAATTCCTAATGCTTGACAATTAAATGATAATAATGTCATACTTATATATAAACATTCATATTTCATCTTGATTTCATATAGTTGGATTGCAAAATCATTGAAAATGAAAAAAAATGAACTCAATACTTTGAATACATTTAAAAGGAAAGGAATATTTTCCAATGAAATGTTACTATTCAAAATTAGTAATAATAAAACGAATGCATGAATTTGATTAATTAAAAGACTTAATGAGATGTGAGGTGGGATATGATTTGGATAAATGAAAAAATGATGAAAAGAACCATGTGTAAAGGTTTCGAACACATGATTATTGCAATAGACAAGGCCACTTGAGTAAAAGCTCGTGTAATGTGAGACATGTCTCCATGTTGTAAATTCATTTTTGGTGGACCTCTTTTAGTACCATTTGACGAAGTAGCCAGTAATCTTGGTAAAGAAATTTCATTGGTGAGAAGTAAGTCCTCATAGCAAAGGATGACCACATTGGTAGCTTATTAACCTTGAGGTGTGGTGATGAGTTATGACTAAAAATCACATAACTAACTTGACAACCCCTAACAGTAAATACGAGTAATCATCGAATGATGAGAGCCAACCTCAATACTTTGAGGATGGGGTGTACTCTCAACATTTATCTAGCCTAAATAACGTAAGTCCATTGAATCCTAGGAGTTTCGAGAAAGGGAAAGAGAGAATTGAGAAGGTTACTTAGCAATAAGCATCTACAATTGGAATGGAAGGCTCACTATATAATAGTTTCAAGGACAAATGGAAGATTGTCAATAGCACCTTTGTGCATGGATTAGTGCCCTAGAGAACAAGTGGACACATGACACTAAAATGGATGAAGACCATTTTATTGACCACTTACGATTTCATACCATGCCAATGGATTACCCATATGCTCAGTCTAAGACTTTTGGTTGCTTTATCTAGCGAATTCCGGCAACACCACAACACTCTACCAACATACTATCCCAATAGAGATTATCGGCTTATCTGACTCTAGGATTAGAACTTATGCCTTCTGCCTAGCCAACCCGTAATGATAATATATTTGTTTCATATATTTTTTTTCTTTACAAGTTCAAATTTAACATGATACAAGTTTGTTCTCTACAACCTTGACATTAGATAGCGGTTAGGAATAAATCGCTTTTAAAAGTATGTTTTAATAGCGGTTCAGAAAGAACTGCTTTCTAAAGTAATTTATAATAGTGGTTGTGTGATAATCACTATCTAATATCATACCTTTAAAGAGCGGTTGACACGTGGAACCACTATCATAACTTTAGATAGCGGTTACTTTGTAGAACCGCTATAATAAATGTAGTTTAAATAGCGGTTATTTGGCAAACTGCTATCTAAAGTCAAATTTTTAAAAACCCTAATCCCCCTTTCTTCAACCTCGCGCTCTCTATTTTTGCGCTTTTTACCACTGCGCTCTTCTTTTCACTCTGTACGTCTTTCATTAATTAAAGGTACGTTCTCTCTTTCTCGCTCACTTTGTGTTCTCCCACTTGCTCTTGGTTCTCTCCATTTCCCTTTATGTCTTCAATCTTTCTCATTCTCTTGCTCTCACTATTCAGTTGGCTATTACAACCTCATTGAAACATATTTGTGTGTCGCCAAGTTCGCGTACTAGTCTCCATTCGTCATTGTTGTTGTAGGACGCGCTTATTGGGAGGTCTACAATAAGTTAGTGCATTATATAATTTTTAGGCTTTTATTTGATTTATTATAGTATAATTATTTGAATTAATATGATATTAGATACAATTTACACCCCTGTTTTGATTCTGATACGTTTAGTTATATTTTAGGGTGAGTGTGAATAAAAGTTTGGGAAAAGAGTTTTCCTTGGTCAATAATTATCTAGGTAGTTTATTAAACTGTTATTTGTTATAGTTGGTAAAATTTTGATTTTCTATTCGTGTCATTGTCTCTTAGTGCATGGTTGAATGAGGTTAATTTTACCAAATTCAAGTTGAAGGTCAATGTCAACCCACATCAACATATAGTAGACATGTTGGAGCTTCATTTTGGTCAAGATCACTTGGTATTTGCTCCTTATAATGTCGGGTAAGTTATTCTTGTGTGATTGATCAATTCCTTTCACATATTGTAAAATTTGTTGATTATATCTTTTTATTCCTCATTTTGTATTGTGTTCAATAATTTTAGTTCGCATTTGATTCTAATTGCTATCAATACTTGGGATGAGACATTGTATTATTTTGATTCATTACGCCATCACTATAAGCACAAAACACATATGTTCAACATTTTTAACAAGTAAGTAAACTCATATGTCTGTTTTGCATATGAATATTCAATACGATAAGATATTTATATTAACTTCTTGCTATTTCAGTGCCCTACTTGCATATAGAGCTGAAAGGAGGCTTTGAATGCCAAAGACAAAGATGAATCAAACAAGATGGGTCAGTGTACAGGTATCAAGTGTACCCCAATTCATGTTTTCATACATGCTTATTTCACTTGGCAATTAGTCTAAACTATCTTTATGTTTTTTGGTCTACAAAGTGTCCTAAGCAAATGAACTCAGATGACTATAGATATTACATAGTCTTATTCATTGGAGATACATTACAGCATGGACAAACTATTATTCCAGTTAACGTAAGAACAATTTTTGCATTATGGCTATGTTTATATGAAAGAATAATGTATTGTCATTATTTATCTAATTTGGAATTTAACTTTTGTGATTCTTTTCTATCTATGTTTGCAGTATTTTTCAGAATCTCACTTTGTTACCTTTCCGGACCTTAGAATTGAGCAGCTACAAAAGGAATGGTGTGCATATTTCTACCATACATTTTTGAAGGACAAAATCAACATCATAAACTCTTAGGAATTTTTTTAATCATTTCAATTCACTACTAGAAAATATACTTTCAACGTTGCTGTTTAACGTCGGTTACATCCTAGCCGACGTTGAACATACTTTTAACGTCGGTTGGTCAACAACCGACGTCGAAAGTCGAATTTTTGACACATTCTACGTCGTTTTGGCATGAACGACGTGGAAAGTAGGCTTTCAACGTCGGTTATCCATCACCCGACATTGAAAACCCTTCTGAACTCATTATGACCGATCAGAATACAAATATGACCAATCAGAATCAAATTTCAACGTCGGTTATCCATCACCCGACGTTGAAAACCCTTCTGAACTCATTATGACCGATCAGAATACAAATATGACCGATCAGAATCAGATTTCAACGTCGGTTATGCCCTCAACCGACGTTGAAAACCCTTCTGAACTCATTATGACCGATCAGAATACAAATATGACCGATCAGAATCAAATGTGATTGTAGACCCCAAATCTTGCCCGGCCTCCAAATAAAGTCAGAAGGTCCCCTATTCGAAGACGGCCGGAGCCTAACAAGCCACTAGGAGAGACTATTAGGCTCCCATACCAAGATAGGAGGGTTTTTTGGCCCAAAATAAAGTTTCTCGCGTTGAAGGGGACTCCCGGGTCAAGTCTCGCTCAAGCGAGTACGTCCGTCGCTTGAGCGACAGGTGCCGCAAACAAAGGGGACTCCCGGGTCAAGTCTCGCTCAAGCGACTGGTATACTCGCTTGAGCGACGGATGCTCCAACAAGACCGGGGTCTCGTTGACTACGAAAACGAGACCGGGGTCTCATTCACCCAGACCGGGGTCTCGTTACCAGCGAAAATGAGACGGCGGTCTCGTTGTACGAGACGGCGGTCTCGTTGCTCATGTTAAACGAGACGGCGGTCTCGTTGTACGAGACGGCGGTCTCGTTGCTTATGTTAAACGAGACGGCGGTCTCGTTGTGCGAGACGGCGGTCTTGTTGCTGTCAGACGAGACCGGCGGTCTCGCCACCTGACAGCGCGGAAACCTATAAATAGGGGCTCTCCCCCCCCTCATTTGGACACACCACAGCTGCATAGCTCTCCCTTCTCTCTAAAACTTCTCTCTAGAATCCCTCCGACGCATTTCCGGAGTTTCTGAGTGTTTTCAAGAGTGATTTTCGGCGTTCGAGAGGTTTCCGACGTCTTGTAGAGTGAAGGGCTGCCATAAAGCACCCTATTTTTCCAAGAGAATTAATATAAAAAGCGTGCTTCGGAGGTTCAAATTCTCTCCTTCCACCTTTACCGCTTTTATTTTAAATTATGCAGTAAACATTAGGGCCATGTAGTCATACTTTTAAATTCCGCAGAATAAAAAGGGCGAAAGTGTATTTTTCTAGTTTATCAACAAAATAAGCCGGCCTATCATAGGGAACCCGAAAGGGGCGTCGTAAAGGGACTAATACTCCCTTTGCACGTAACCAACTCCCTTACCCAACTCTGGTTCTAATGACCAAAGTTGGTTTTCGAAAACCAACGCCTTTTTAAAACCCCTTTTCCGATGTTTATGGTAAAAATATCGGTGGCGACTCCATAGAACCCAAAATAAATAAGTCCTTGGGTTAGCCCGGTTGTCGGACAACTCAAGGACACTTTTCGAAAACCTCGTCTTTAGGTTAGCCCGGTTATCGGACAACCTAAGGACGTTGTAACCACCAATAAAAACGCGAAAACAAGAGGGTCGATAAAACCATCGCGTCGCTCCGACCGCCTCGTTTTGACGGCGGCGGCAGATGGCGACTCCACTGGGGAAGCCTAGAGAGTTAGTCCCATTTAGTGATGGGCCGGCTTAAACAATAAATAAACCAAGAAAATAACACTTTTTGCCCTTAACTTGTATTTATAACATGTTTTATTATTTGGCTTTCAATAAACTGTTGTTTGTTTATACTTACGCAATTGATTGAAATATAAATTGCACACAAACCCTTGCACACTACAGTTCCTCCTATACCCGGGGGCAAGTGAGATAACCATAGGGAGTGGGTGGCAGGTACGGTTCGCTGCAGTTAGGGCCGTGTGCCCACCAGTGTGATCGGAAACCACCACTCAAGGTGATAACCTTCCTCTTTTGGCAACAAGACCGACTCTGGCCTTAGTGTTGAGCATGGTCGGACGGCTGGAGAGTGGGGACCCTATAATGGGGGCACCTTGGGGGCCTTAGCCTGGTGAGAACAGTTAGAACATACCCTAAACCAATGCACTTTTCTGCAGGAAAACCCTACCTCGTGATAAAAACAAAATCTCGCCTGTTCGGGGATGATCGAATTGTGTGTGCATATGTTTGTTGCATTTGTATGTTGCATAGCATAAACAAACAACAAAATCACAAAAAATATTTTACAAATAAACACCCTTATCTCGGACAGTCTGCCTTTTAGCTAGCCTGGTTTCAGGTTCTTTGTAAGCTAAGTAGCCACGCAGTTCCGACAGAAGAGATAAGGGACGATAAATATTCTTTCTCATAAAGCCATATTTTTATCTCGGACAGTCTGCCTTTTAGCAAGCCTGGTTCCAGGTTCTTTGCAAGCTAAGTAGCCACGCAGTTCCGACAAAAGAGATAAAAGGCTATAAAATAAACAAATAACAATAAAATACAAGCAAAAAAAAAAATCATTTTTTTCAAAATTCACAAATAAGACCTGGTCCAAAACATTGCATTCATAAAACATTCATATAGATAGTTGATTCTTCCAAAAAAAATAATAAATGCAAATACCATACATCATGTAGAAGAAAAAAAACATGATAAAATAGCGAAATAAACACTCACATTCATACAATAAACATCATCTTCATCAAATCATACATTTTGGTTTTAGAAGATGGAGGGGTCAAGTAGACAAGTGGGAAAGGTGGACATTCTCCGAAACCATACTGAGAAGCTAGAGCGGCTCAGTGCAACAATGCCCCCAGAGATCCAAACAGTGTTTGAAAAATCCTATGGACGGATTTTGGACCTTCTGAAAATCAGTGTCGACCAAGTCTTTCTCAGGGTACTGGTTCACTTTTGGAACTCAAGTTTGCGATGCTTTGAATTTCCGCAGTTCGACATGGTGCCTACCCTAGAGGAGTATAAAATCATGTTAAAATGGCCCAAATCGAGCTGGGGTCCATATCCGCCACGAGGCGTATACTCCTGCAGCACCGGTCGTCGCCCTTATCCATCTGCCATACCGACGAGTACCCCGATGGGAAGAGGGAACACCCGGGGGTGGAAAGTAGCAATGTTAGAAGACCACCTGTCCTACCTGGCTGAAAGGGCAGAGTGGGTTGCCTTCAACAAAACCCTGGCGCTATTAATCTTCGGGACAATCCTGTTCCCCTTCCAACTCGACACGGTTGACCACGCCGTCATGGACGCTTTCTTCGCCTGGGACGTAAACTCGAAGAGTCCCTTGCCCGCTATTCTCGCCGACACCTTGCTTTCTGTAGACTTCTGCCGTCAGAAGCAAGGAAGAACACTTCGCTGCTGCTCTTCGCTGCTTTATGTGTGGAGCATCACGCACCTCTATGCCTCCAGTCACATGGGGATATTCCCCGACCCCTTGAGAAGCTTCTCCAAGATCCCCTCCAACGACGTCTGACCATAGAATGGAGGGATGAGTTAGAACACAAGGATGCCAACAACATATCTTGGGTCTGTCCTTGGTTCCGACCCGGCCCAGTTCTCGTCAGATGCGGGAACCATCCGAATGTACCCTTGATAGGACTCAGGGGTTGCATAGCCTACTCACCTAGAGTAGCTATAAGACAACTTATGAGGACTCAAACTACCATCTCCCGAGGGGAACTCGGAGGACTGTGCTTCTTTGGAGATCCGTGCACAATGGCCAACTCACTGACTGTGAGGAAAGCATGGGAGAAGCCAGTTTACATGGGAGACAGAGAGCTAGGAAAGGCTCGGGTAACTGTCACCAGTGACTATGAGGCATGGAGAAGAAGAAGAGAGATGGCCCGACCATCCACCACACCCGCTCCAATTGCCAACAACGAAGAGTTGCAGGCACAAGTCAATGCCTTGACCCAGAGGGTAGAGATAATGGGAGCCCAGATACGGGTCCTTGAGGAAAAAGAACAAGCCTCTATCCTCACAATCGACGGCCTACAGAGGCAAGGCAAGAAAAAGGATCATGAAATAGAACGCCTCAAGGACCAATGTGCTGACGCCAACGAACAAGCTATCCGAGTATCCAAATCCGCCAGAACCAGCTCGGATAGCCAACTGCAAGAGATAACTACCAAAACAGCACACCTTGAGGCGGAAGCAGCTCAGCACGCTCAAACGATCAAAGAGTTATCAGAACAACTCTTCCAGGCCCGGCTAGACCTCCGCCAAGAGCGAGAGAACAACAGAAAACTCAGCCGAGGTATCTATGAGCTGCGCATTAAAGAGAAAAGCGGGCTAGCTCAATATGACCAAGTGCTACAAGAAAAGGACCGAGCTGTCGCAAGGCTCGACGAACTAGAAGCCTTGGTCATACATCAAGAGGCGAAGATCAAGGACGCTCAGCAATACAGCGAAGAAATGAGCCAAGCGATCCACAAGCAAAGCGAAGCGCTCGCTCAACACGTCCGGGAAGCCGAAAAAGAATTACAAAGAAAACAAGACCCGCCTGTGGGTTTCTTTAGGCTTTTCCGCTTCTGTCAAAAGACGCTTCATAGTATGGAGTAGGAGAATGTACACCTCCCACTGAATTAATGAAATCTTTTCCTTATTCAACATTTGTCTACTTGCATACATACATTTGCATATTTAATTTCCCCTCCTTCACACTTAATAAATAAGATAATAAAAAGGAAGGATTAACTAACACGTCTTCCAACTCAGAAGAATGGAGAGAAAGCCACTCCTAATAAAGCTCACCCCAACGGTCGAATCATCGCAAGAGGAAAGTAAACCTCGGCCGTTGGTCCTCAAAAGTAAAGAAGAGGGGGCAAGGACGCCAGTGCGACTTTTTATGCCACGTCCTTTACCCTACGAATCAGATAAAGTTGTACCATGGAGATATGGGGAATCTTCACCAATAAAAGAAGAAATAACAAACATAGCCGGCATTGGGGGAACAACTAGAAGTGGAAGAATCTACTCCCCCAAGGACACACAAGAAGATGTCCTCCAAAATAAAGGAAAAAATAAAAAGACCGAAGAAGAAAAAGAAAAATAAAGAATCCAAGGAGGAGACAGAGGAATTACTTCAATTTATAAGACAAAGCGAGTATTCCATTATTGACCAGCTCAATCGCACACCTGCAAAAATCACGTTGTTATCCTTAATAATGAGCTCGGAACCGCACCGAAATGCCCTGCTGAAGGTCTTGAGTGAGGCGCACGTACCTCACACCATATCCCAAGAGAAGGTCGAGAGGATCGTCGGTCACATTACGGCAAGCAATCACCTCGCCTTCACAGAGGAAGAACTCCCCCTTGAAGGGTCAAAACACAACAAGCCCTTGCATATCTCAGTCAAATGCAAGGAATACCTCATCGCCAAAGTTCTTGTGGATAACGGGTCGTCCCTAAATGTAATGCCAAAATGCACACTGGATAAGTTAACCATCCAGGGGGCCCGTCTGCGCCCAAGTAGCACCATCGTTCGAGCCTTCGACGGATCAAAGCGAGAAGTAGTGGGAGAAATTAATTTGCCAATCCAAATTGGACCCACTATCTTTGACATCGACTTCCATGTAATGGACATAACTCCAGCATATAGCTGTCTCCTCGGTAGGCCTTGGATTCATGACGCTAAGGCAGTACCTTCGACGCTCCACCAAAAAGTCAAATTCATAGTGGAGGATAAACTGATCACGGTCCAAGCAGAAGACGATATCCTGATCAATGGACCATCCACCCAACCCTATGTGGATGCAGCCGAAGAGGCACTTGAAACGTCTTTTCAAGCGCTCAAAATTGCCAACATAGAGCGACTTCCCAGAAACACCAAAGTAGCCCGTATGATGTTGAAACATGGCTACCATCCCGGCCAAGGACTGGGGCGGATTCCCAAGGAATGAGGGAACCCCGGAATTCAAAGACAATCCTCACAAGTATGGCCTAGGATATAACCCATTCAAGGGTCGAACAGGAAGAATAAAAGGGAAGTCCCCTCTCCGCACACTCAAGCAGATTTTTCGAAGTGGAGGAGTGCAGGCGTCAAGAGCCACTCTAGTCATTAGGAAACCTCTTTCTTTGCTTAAGGGATGTAAACCCCATGATTGTTAGAGACTATCCCCCAGGGCGAGCCCGACCCCTGGGCATTTCAGGGCACATATTCCTTTATTAATTAATAAAGAATGATTCTTTCTATCTGCTTCTCTTCTTTCTACTTTTGACTAGACCACATAAATAACCCTGTCTAAGTAAACAAAAAGAAAAAAAAAAGAAGAAAAGAAAGGAATAAGAAGCGCTCCCAAATAATCAAAACTTCATCATTGCTATCATCATCAAGTTAGCTGATTAGAAGCACGTAAAAATAAGACTTCACTTAAGCCATAAAGAAAGTCACGCTTCGCCAATACCGTGAACAAAAGAATATCAACAAAAAAAAGAGAAAAAGCCCAAAGAAGCCAAAGGCCAAAGAAAAGGGCAAATCACCGGTAGGAAACCCACTAAGGGGGCTACACAAAAGTTAGGGTCAACCGGTAGGATACCCGAACAACAATAAAGGGTAGCCTAGGCAAAAGTTAGGGTTACAAATAAAGGTCCGCTAGGATTTCTCCAAAATTTTACAAGAGAGTAAACCTAGACAAAAGTTAGGGCCAACACACAGTATCCTAGTTCGAAAACCCAAAGGGCGATCTAGGAAAATCGGCCAGCTATCCAAAAAAAAAGCGATGGAAATAAAACCAAAGAGCGCAAATAAAAACAAATACAAAAAGAAAAGAGAGAGGGAAAATGTTTGCTTAGACAAAAGCTTAAACACTCAGGCTTAACCCCTTTGCCAGTCATTCTTACAAATTCTTTATCAATAAAAATCAACCCTCTAAAACACAAACCATTGATTTTTACCTCATCTTACTTCTTTTCTCTTGACCCTCACGACAATATTCTAATAATTAATTTAGGAATATGGAGGCGTATAGTCAACAAGAGGATTGAAACCCCTAAAGCAAGGAAAAAGGGACACTACATGACGAAAAGTGCTCTACTAAAAAAAAAAAAAAAAAAAAAAAAAAAAAAACAACAACAAAAAATAGAGAAAGAAAAATAGAAGGAAAGAAAGAAAGAGATTATCCTTCGGTCACAAAAATCCGGCATGGTACAGCCAAAAAGGAAAAATGCAGCAAATCAGAAGGCTTTCAGCACAACAAGGCATGTCGGTTAAATCCTTCTGAAAACTTAATCAAAATAGGCATTATAGGACATCAAAACATAAAAAACATTGCATGCATAAAATGTTTTTAGACCAGGTCCTATTACTCCTTTCAAAAAAATAACAAAAAAGCAATAAAAATACAAATAAAGAAAATTTTCTCTTCCGCGAAACGAGACCGCCGTCTCGTTGCACGAGATCGCCGTCTCGTTGACGGCGAAAACGAGAACGCCGTCTCGTTTACCCCGCAGAACGAGAACGCCGTCTCGTTGCACCAGACCGCCGTCTCGTTGTCGGCGAAAACGAGAACGCCGTCTCGTTGCACCGGACCGCTGTCTCGTTCCGGAAAAGAAACGAGACCGCCGTCTCGTCTACCCAGACGGCGGTCTCGATCTGGAAATTCTCCCTATATATGGGGGCGCGGCTTTGGGTTTCCTCACACCTCATTTTGACCCCGGAACTTCCTCTCCCTCAACTCTTGCACTCCCAAGCCCCCTCTGGTCAATATGTTTGGAAGAAGCGCTTCTAGAAAGAGAAGGGGCACTGCTTGGTGCTAGTAGTTCCGCAAGCACCGCCATCTCGGGACCCTTCCCGGCTTGCACCACAACACCAGGCCCGTCTTGAGAACATCCGGACCTACCAATGGCACCCCATGCTCAAGCTAGATTTCAACATCCTGGCTGAGTTCGGATGGGAAAGACGACGTCCGGGCCCATCTAGACGAGCATTGGATGGGGATTCCTGTTGCACCCACCACAGACACATGTGTACCGCAAGCGAGTCGCTGGAATTTTTAGCCTCTGTCTCCTACTCAGAGAGTCCCTCCACTGTCCCAGGCCTACCACCCACTCAGATGGTAACCTACTTTATGAATGGGCAATACCAGAACTTCTACCCTCAAAGAATTCAACGTGGACATCGGGTTCATCCGGACCCGAGGAAGCCATGAGCCAGGAGTATCGTGACACTGTCTGCTCACGGCCCGCCCACCTGCCTGCCGCGAGATGTGGCGAGAGCTCACGGGAGCCACCACGTTGCCTACGGCGATGAGGGATCTGCGCTTCCCCAGCACTCGCATCCGCCACAAGCGCTGGCGGGAACTATACACGCGAGGAAAGAAAGTCAAGGCAAGATATCCCTTCCTGACCTCTTCATACTATCCTGCATGAGCCAAAGGCGACGCTGCAACCACGGGTACTTCTTCACTGAGAGCCCTCGGGGACTTCGGGAACGAATCGGTGGGGAGCGTCCTCGTTGCTCCCCTCATTACCCCTTAGCAGAAAGGATTGGGTGTCCGGACGGGAAGAACTAACCCACAACCTGCGTCCGAATCCATCGGCGGGACGATCTTGGTCGGCATGGGAATGCTCGATCCGCAGCGGGAACCAGCTGGCTCTCCACCCCACCCTGGATTTTGCCTTAGAACTCCATGATGTGATGCAGGCTGCGCCCACATCCCCCGATTCCCAGCGACGACACCGGCATCGGCGGCAGCCGCCCGGATGTCGGACGACTTTCTTGGCATGCACCTCCACATGGACGACCTGTGCCGGCGGCTCGATGGTATGAGCGTGAGACAAGAACAAGCATCCCGGAGGCGTGATCGGCTATTCCAAACGGTGGAGCAAGCTGTCCCAAAGGCAAGAGGCCTTTGACACCCGACTGGGGAGATGTACCAGTACCAACAAAGCATGCGCCAAGGCTGGGCGACTTTTCGGCGGAGGTACCAGGATGAAGTCCAAGAGATGGAGGACTTCGGATACCATATGTACCAGCATTACCCTCCCCAGGAATCAGGCCCAGAAGATAGCCCTTAGGGATAGTAGCTCCAAGAATAGGGTTGTAATAAAATTTTTCCAATAAATAAAATTTTACTTCATGCATCCTTTTTTGCCACCCTTCCCAAAAGTCAGCGTAACAAAAAGAAAACTAAGAGTAAAAGACATACGCTCAATAAAAAAGCCAAAATCCTAAGATCGCGAGAAAAAAGAGATGAAACCGCAAGAAAAAGGCAGGGTTAAGTCATCGCACCAACCAATAAAGTTTCGACCACCAAACAAAAGCCAAACAAAAACAAGATCCATCCAACCAACCAGCAAGGATTGGATGATCACTACCAAAAGAACAAAAACAAAGGACCCCCGGCAATCAGCAAAGGCCGATTGATCACCAACAAAATCCCCGGCATGGCCCGGATGACTATTCAAGAAATCAGAAAAGCAGTCAAATCTACACAAGCAGCACTCTCCAGAGAGCTGCGCTTGATCTGCGCCCGAGCCAGATCAGTAAGTCGCATTACCACCCTGATGGGGGGCTCATACCCATCCGGTCCCATACAACGGACCGTACCACCCTGATGGGGGGGTTCATACCCATCCGGTCCCGCACAACGGACTATACCACCCTGATAGGGGGTTCATACCCATCCAGTCCCACACAACGGACTGTACCACCCTGATGGGGGGTTCATACCCATCCAGTCCCACACAACGGGCTGTACCCACCGCCCTGATGGGGGGCTCGTACCCATCCAGTCCCGCACAACGGACTGCAACTACCAGCCTGATGGGGGGTTTATACTCATCAACCGAAGGATCGGCTACGTCAGGAGTAGTATCCGGAGGTTCCACCACGTGTCCATCGAAGGGATCGGCTACGTCAGAAGTAGTATCCTGGAAGTGCACGAGCACAAAAATCATTCCCCAGAGAGTCGGCGCATGAGCCACCCGAGCAGTAAGCCGCCACTACCACCAGTCCTACGCAGTGGACTGTACCAGCCAGATAGGGGGTTCATACCTATCGACCAGCACATAAGAGGCGCCTAACCGGCGCATGGGCCACCCGAGCTGTAAGCCGCCATTACCAGCCTGATGGGGGGTTCGTACCCATCCGGTCCCACACAACGGACTGCAACTACCAGCCTGATGGGGGGTTTATACTCATCAACCGAAGGATCGGCTACGTCAGAAGTTGTATCCGGAGGTTCTACCACGTGTTCACCAAAGGGATCGGCTACGTCAGAAGTAGTATCTCGGAGGCACGCGACCACAACATTTCCCAGAGGATCATCCGCCACAAGACGGGATATCCGAAGGGTAACCGGGCAAGAGGGTCAACTCCTTTACCTTCCTGTCAATCTGTCTGGCATAACAGGCCAACAGTTGACTAGTCAGGTAAAGGGGGGGCAGCTGTAGACCCCAAATCTTGCCCGGCCTCCAAATAAAGTCAGAAGGTCCCCTATTCGAAGACGGCCGGAGCCTAACAAGCCACTAGGAGAGACTATTAGGCTCCCATACCAAGATAGGAGGGTTTTTTGGCCCAAAATAAAGTTTCTCGCGTTGAAGGGGACTCCGGGTCAAGTCTCGCTCAGCGAGTACGTCCGTCGCTTGAGCGACAGGTGCCGCAAACAAAGGGGACTCCGGGTCAAGTCTCGCTCAAGCGACTGGTATACTCGCTTGAGCGACGGATGCTCCAACAAGACCGGGGTCTCGTTGACTACGAAAGCGAGACCGGGGTCTCGTTCACCCGAGCCGGGGTCTCGTTACCAGCAAAAACGAGACGGCGGTCTCGTTGTACGAGACGGCGGTCTCGTTGCTCATGTTAAACGAGACGGCGGTCTCGTTGCTTATGTTAAACGAGACGGCGGTCTCGTTGCTGTCAGACGAGACCGGCGGTCTCGCCACCTGACAGCGCGGAAACCTATAAATAGGGGCTCTCCCCCCCTCATTTGGACACACCACAGCTGCATAGCTCTCCCTTCTCTCTAAAACTTCTCTCTAGAATCCCTCCGACGCATTTCTGGAGTTTCTGAGTGTTTTCAAGAGTGATTTTCGGCGTTCGAGAGGTTTCCGACGTCTTGTAGAGTGAAGGGCTGCCATAAAGCACCCTATTTTTCCAAGAGAATTAATATAAAAAGAGTGCTTCGGAGGTTCAAATTCTCTCCTTCCACCTTTACCGCTTTTATTTTAAATTATGCAGTAAACATTAGGGCCATGTAGTCATACTTTTAAATTCCGCAGAATAAAAAGGGCGAAAGTGTATTTTTCTAGTTTATCAACAAAATAAGCCGGCCTATCATAGGGAACCCGAAAGGGGCGTCGTAAAGGGACTAATACTCCCTTTGCACGTAACCAACTCCCTTACCCAACTCTGGTTCTAATGACCAAAGTTGGTTTTCGAAAACCAACGCCTTTTTAAAACCCCTTTTCCGATGTTTATGGTAAAAATATCGGTGGCGACTCCATAGAACCCAAAATAAATAAGTCCTTGGGTTAGCCCGGTTGTCGGACAACTCAAGGACACTTTTCGAAAACCTCATCTTTAGGTTAGCCCGGTTATCGGACAACCTAAGGACGTTGTAACCACCAATAAAAACGCGAAAACAAGAGGGTCGATAAAACCATCGCGTCGCTCCGACCGCCTCGTTTTGACGGCGGCGACAGTGATCGATCAGATTTTAATTATGAGCGATCAGCACTGTTTTAATCGATTAAAAACGTGTTTCAATCGATTAAAACGAGTTTCAACGTCGGGTGTGGGTATAACCAACGTTGAAACCCCGTCTTTCCATTTGAATAGGCATCTCCCCTTATACTCTCCAGCATCGCGCCCTTACTCCAGCATCGCGCCCTTACTCCAGCATTCCGGCCTCCCTCAGTTTGGACTCTCCGGACGCCCTCCCTCACGTCGCCACCGCGCACCGCGTGACACCCCCGCTGCAGCACCTCCACCCCACTGCAGCTTCCACCCCACTGCCACGGTAGGCGCCGCACCGTCCACTGCAGACTCCAGCCGCACCGCAGGCTCAACCTCCACCCTACCACAGCCTCCACCTCCACCCCACCCCACCAGAACCTCCACCCCACGCCGCACTGCATCCTCCACCCCAGTGCAGCGCTGCTCTGTTTCTCTGTGGTGCGCACCTTCATCGCTGCCTTAACCCACAGGTACGATGTTTACTTACTACATTTCATAGGTAGAGATTCTTATTCAATTCTTAGTCATATTATAGTTTTTTTCAATGTATTGATGATGTTGAACTGCTTGAATATGTGTTTTGATTTTCCATTGCAACGAAAAGAAAAAATAGGCATATAGCTTTGCTCTTCACCTCAATATTTGACTGTGTTGACTATCTTGCTTTGGATGTTTTTCCATCTAAATGTAGAGTTTTTAGCCACTAGTTGACATCTTAGTTGAGTTGGAGGATAAAAAGATTGTTCAGATAAATAAGTTCAAATTCCTCGATAAGGCTACTGTAATAGTTGATCCTAGTGAGTTGAATGACCAAGGTATGGCTAGGAACGATTGGAGACTTTGTAGCTTGCAACAAGTAGAACATTTAAAATGCTTGTTGGGAATTCTACCAGTGTGGGTAACAGGAATTTGTTGTTTCATTGTGATGGACCAACAAAACACTTTTGGGGTGCTTCAAGTTGTTCAAACCAATAGATCCATTGGACTTCATTTTAAGGTCCCACCTGGATGGATGAATTTGACACCAATGATAGCACTTGCATTCTGGATATGCATTTATGAGTGTGTCTACATTCCCCTAATGAGAAGGATTAGTAAAAAGACTCCAAGATTGGACATAAGACAAAGAATTAGAATTGGGATTTTGTTTTCCATCATATGCATGTTGGTAGCAGCATTAGTAGAAAAGAAGCGTCGTGACTTAGCTTTGAAACATGGTTTGTATATTTCACCATTAAGCTTTGCATTCTTGCTACCTCAGTTTGCACTATCGGGTCTTAATGAGGCCTTTGTTGTTGTTGCTATAATGGAATTCTTTACCTTGCAAATGCCAGAGAGCATGAGGACGGTTGCTGGAGCAATCTTCTTTTTCAGTTTGTCTATTTCAAACTATTTAGGATCCTTGATTGTTAATATTGTCCACAAAATAACATCACACAATGGAAGAACACCATGGATAGGGGGTCATGATTTAAACCAAAATAGGCTTGACTATGAACTATGAACTAATTCCTGTGCTTACTTTAGAAATACCTTCAATATAAAATGTAGTCATTGAGTACAATGATGCTTTAATGCATATAATTAAAAT
>OY731403.1:21363494-21500711 GCA_963425845.1 Sphenostylis stenocarpa
TTGTTTTCATTAAAGAAAGTTTTGAAAACCTTATGTCAAGTATTTTAACTGATAAAGCTTCGAAATAACCGATTAAAATCACTTAAAATGTTAAGAGAAGTGTTTTTGCAGTATTTTAATCGATACAACTTGGTTTTAATCGATTAAATCCACTTAGTGTTCAGGATGATCGATCAGAATGAAATTATGACCGATCAGAATCAGATATGATCGATCAGAATTGAGTTATGACCGATCAGAGCTTTTTCAATCGATTAAAACACGTTTCAATCGATTAAAACAACTTAGAAAATTTCTACACAGCGTTTTAATCGATTAAAACTTATTTTTATCAGTTAAAATCACTTGGAAAAACTCACAATAAAGTTTTGCAGTATTTTAATCGATTGAATCACGAAACAATCGATTAAAACAAATTAGAAGATTTTTTGTAAAGAGTTTTAATTGATATAAACGTTGTCATATCAGTTAAAACAAATCTGTTAAAGAATCAAGAACGTTTTAATGGATTAAAAAAAGTTTTAATAGATTAAAACTACACTTTTAACAGATTAAAAGATTTTTTAACAGATTGATTAAACCAGCAGTTTTGAAAATCTTCTATAAAAATAGATTGGCTTGAACTTTTTAAACATCATCGAATATCAATCTTTTACACATCCTTTAGCAATCAAGCAAGCAAACTTTAATACTCTTTCAAGAAAGATTTGCGCTAGTTTTTGTGAAGTTCTTTGAAATTCTTTCTTGAGGAAAATTGCTTTCTTTTGGAGAAGAAACACTTACTGCAGAATTGCATAAAACTGGTTTGAGCACTCTAGTTTCTTCTTTTCATTTCTTTTCATTCTTTTACTGTATTGTTTGGTGCCTGGAATTGTGGGCACCGGTTTCTCTGCAGCTGGAATTTGGTTGTAGAGGTTATCAAGAACTGGAATTTGGTTCTTGGTGAAAGGTTAGGTGCAGGAACTGGAATTGTGGTTCTTGTGGTAGATTAAGTGTAAGATTGTAATCTGTAAAACATTTGATCTAGTGGAACCCAGCTGGAATTTGGCTGGAGACTGGATGTAGCCCTGGTATTGGGTGAACCAGTATAAATACCGGTGATATCTTTCTAAACCTTTCTCCTCTTTTAATTCTGTTACTGCGTTTATTGTTGATTGATTGCTTTATGATTCAAGAACAGATCTGAAATCTTATTTTTACAAATAGATAATCTGTTAATTGCGAAAATCTTTCAAAGATCAATTCACCCCTCCTCTTGATCTCAACCTACTTTTCTAACACTGGAAGCATAATATATTACCTGAGGCAACTTATCAACTCTCTGTGCTAGGACAGCCCCCAATGCATAATTAGATGCATCACACATCAACTCAAATGGGACTGTCCAGTCAGGTGCCTGGATGATAGGAGTGGTGGTCAATGCTTCCTTGAGGCAGTCAAATGCCTTTTTGCACCTGTCATCAAAATCAAATTCAATATCTTTCTGAAGCAGATTGGATAGTGGAAGGGTCTTCTTACTGAAGTCTCTAATGAACCGCCTGTAGAAACCTGCATGGCCAAGGAAAGATCGAACCTGTCGCACATAATAGGGGTAAGGAAATTGTGAAATAACAGAGATTTTTGCAGGATCCACTTCTATGCCCTTACTAGAAATGATATGCCCTAAAACTATACCCTGTTCTACCATGAAATGACATTTTTCAAAATTCAGAACAAGATTAGTTTCAATGCATCTATTAAGCACTCTATCCAAATTATCTAAGCATGCATCAAACGAGGATCCATACACAGTGAAATCATCCATAAACACCTATATACAATTTTCAAGGAAATCTAAAAAGATACTAAGCATACACCGCTGGAAGGTACCAGGGACATTGCATAGGCCAAAAGGCATTCTCCTATAGGCAAAAGTGTCAAAGGGGCAGGTGAATGTGGTTTTCTCCTGATCATCAGGAGTAATATGGATCTGAAAATAACCAGAGAAACCATCCAGAAAGCAGTAATGAGATTTACCTGCTAGATGCTCAAGCATCTGGTCAATGAAAGGCAGAGGAAAATGATCCTTCCGTGTTGCCTGATTGAGCCTTTGGTAGTCGATACAGACCCTCCAACTGTTTTGTATTCTGGTGGGAATGATCTCATCCCTCTCATTCTTCACAACAGTGAGGCCTATCTTCTTGGGGACCACCTGGACTGGACTCACCCACTAACTATCTGATATAGGATAGATGATCCCAGCCTGAAGAAGCTTGGTCACCTCCTTCTTCACAACATCCAAAATCACGGGGTTGAGTCGTCTCTGTGGCTGTCTCACTGGTTTGGCTCCATCCTCCAATAATATCCTACGCATGCATGTGGATGGGCTGATACCAGGAATGTCCGCCAGGGTCCAGCCGATGGCTTTCTTATGCCTTTTCAGAACATGCAACAGTTTCTCCACTTGAACAACATCAAGGGAGGTGGAAATGATCACTGGAAACTTCTCATCATCCTCCAAATAAGTGTACTTGAGGTTTTCTGGTAAAGTCTTTAGTTCTGGAGTGGGTGTTGGCTGAACAGAAGGAACCAGAGAGGGAAGAAGAATGGGTTCCACAGTCTGTACCTCAACCTGCAAGTTAGATTCATGTATACTTCCTGCAACATGGTTAGTGTATTCTGACTCTAAAGAACTTATATTCATAGGAGGTACAACACCCAAAACATTAGACATATGATCAGATTTAAATTCAGAATATAACTCAGGATTAGAATGAAGATCAATGTCAATATCAAAATCAGATTCGGATTCGGTGCATGTAAAAGAAGTATACAGATCAGAAAGAAAACAATGTTTCCTAGTATGTAAGGAATGAAAATCAGAAACATACTCATCAATAACATCATCAATGATCTTAACACGAAAAATAGAATGTCACTCAGATGGATGTTTCATGGCATCCAGAATATTGAAATGGACAATAATATCACCAAATTCCATGGACAATGTACCATCATACACATCAATCTTGGTTCGAGTTGTTTTCAAAAATGGTCTGCCTAAAATGATTGGGACAGATCCATGGGAGAATCCCTACTCCATATCAAGCACATAGAAATCAGCAGGAAAAATAAGTTCACCAACCCGAACTTGTAGACCCCAAATCTTGTCCGGCCTCCAAATAAAGAGTAGAAGACCTCCTATTCGAAGATGGATGAAGCCTAAAAAGCCACTAGGAGAGACTATTAGGCCCCATACTAGGATAGGAAGGATTCTCGGCACAAAAATAAGGTTTCTCGCCTTTTTTGGGACGAGACCGCCGTCTCGAAATCGAGACCGCCGTCTCGCCTCATGCAAATGGCGAGACCGCCATCTCGCCAAACGAGACGGCGGTCTCGCTTTCCCAGACGGTGGTCTCACAACCTGCGAAGGACGAGACGGCGGTCTCGTTTGGCGAGACGGCGGTCTCGACCCTGTCAGACGAGAACGGCGGTCTCGCCACTGTCAGGCGTGAAAACCTATAAATAGGGGCTCCCTCCCCTCATTTCCGGAGACCACACAGCATTCTCTCCTCCCTCTCTCTAGTATTTCTCTCTCTAGAATCCCTCCGACGCATTTCTGGAGCTTCTGAGTGTCTTTAGAGTGATTTCTGAGCATTTCGAGAGGTTTCCGGCGCTGTAGAGTGAAGGGTTGCCACAAAGCACCCTCTTTTTAAAAAGAATTAATAGAAGAAGCGTGCTTCAGAGGTTTACATTCTCCCTCTCCACTTTTACCGCTTTATTTAAATTACGCAATAGATAGGGCCATGTAGTCATAATATTTTAATTCCGCAAATAAAAGGGCAAAAGCGTGTTTTTCCAGTTCATTTATTAACAAAATAGATGACCTATCATAGGGAACCCGAAAGGAGCGTCGTAAAGGAACTAACACTTCCTTTACACGTAACTAACTCCCGTACTCAACTCTGGTTCTAATGACCAAAGTTGGTTTTTCGAAAACCAATGCCCTTTTAACTCCTTTTCCGATGTTTCCGGTAAAAACATCGGTGGCGACTCCACAGAACCCTTTCAAAACTAGCTCTTGGATTAGCCCGGTCATCGGACAATCCAAGAGCGCCTTTTCGAAAACCTCGCCCCTAGGTTCAGCCCGGTTATCGGACAACCTAAAGGCGTTGTAACCACCAACAAAAAACACGAAAACAGGAGGGTCGAAACCATCGCGTCGCTCCAACCGCCCCTCGTTTTTGGTGGCGGCGACAGATGGCAACTCCGTTGGGGAAACCTCGAGATTTGATCCCATTTAGTGATGGGCCGGCTTAAAAATAAATAAACCAAGAAAATAACGCTTTTGCCCTTAACTTGTATTATAACATGTTTTACGGTTTGGCTTTAATAATTGTTGCTTGTTTATACTTACGCAATTGTGTGAAATACAAACTGTGCACAAACCCTTGCACACTACAGTTCCCTCTATACCCGGGGGCAAGTGAGAAATCCATAGGGAGTGGGTGGCAGGTACGGTTCGCTGTAGTGAGGGCCTTGAGCCCACCAGTGTGATCGGAAACCACCACTCAAGGTGATAACCTTCCTCTTTTGGCAACAAGACTGACTATGGCCTTAGTGCTAAGCATGGTCGGACGGCTGGAGAGTGGGGACCCTATAATGGGGGCACCTTGAGGGCCTTAGCCTGGTGAGAACAGTTAGAACCAACCCTCGCCAATGCACTTTTCTGCAGGAAAACCCTACCTCGTGATAAAAACGAATTCTCGCCTGTTCGTGGATGATCGAATTGTGTGTGCATATGTTTGTTGCATTTTGTTTGTTGCATAGCATAACCAAACAACAGAAGAAAAAACCTCAAAAAATATTTTTACAATAAACGCCCTTATCTCGGATAGTCTGCCTTTTAGCTAGCCTGGTTTCAGGTTCTTTGTAAGCTAAGTAGCCACGCAGTCCGATAGAAGAGATAAGGGACGCTAAATAAACCTTTCGCATAAAGCCACATTTTTATCTCGGACAGTCTGCCTTTTAGCTAGCCTGGTTTCAGGTTCTTTGTAAGCTAAGTAGCCACGCAGTTCCGACAGAAGAGATAAAAGGCTACAAAATAAAAATAAAATCCAAAAACAAATAAAATAATAATAAACAAAATCAAAACATTTATAAAAATAATTTTGACAAAGTCGTATGATTCATATTGCATCATGTCATAAGTGGAAAAACCAAGAGAGAAAATAAATACATAAGGAAAGTATGCATACACATCATTTTAATAAACCCCTAAAAAATGGGCCTTAGAGGCGTTTTTTGGGAAAATTACTGGGCCTGATTCCTCACCTTTTTCGCTTCGTTTTGATATGTTGTGCATCCAAATCGGACATCTCAGTCAAAAGTTGTGTCACTTTGAACATCTATCGCCCTTTTGTACTGGTGCATGCATAGATACATTCATTCTAGAGAGCAATAGATATCCCTAAGACAATGACGAAAGAGGCCCCGAGCACATTTGTAACCTTCGCGACAAGGAACGAGTGTACTAAGGTGTGATGGTGACCCCCATTATACTTGTCAAATCTGTGATGAGGAAGGAACCATTACACCGAGGTGGGTAGGATACCCCACAAAGCATGAGCTTTAAGGAGGATACCTAAGCCATTGTCTTAAGGAATATCCATCTTATAAACCATTTCTTTTAAACAATAAAAATCTTTTTGCATTCTAAAAAGCGGCCGGCATTCTTCATACCCTCATCCGCATACAAAAGAACACAAAATCCCAAACACTATCATACATCATGTTAGAAAATAAAACATGATAATGTTTAGGAAAAAACAAACACTTGCATACATGCATCCACCAAGCTTCATCCTCATGCATCTAACAATAGACAGTCGAGAAAGTGGACATTCCTCAATACCATGAAAAGAGGATTAGGGCATTCGCATGTCGTGCATGGGGAGTAAAAAAGAAAATAAATAGAAATGATAATATGCCTATAGGTTCATTTAGGCTTCTCCACTTAAAAAAAAAAAAACTGTACTTCAAAACATTACATTGAGGAATGTACACTGTCTAGATGAAATAAATAAAATTGTTTGTTTTCATCATCTCAACCGTCTATTGCATTCATGAATTGCATTCATAAATTGCATTCATTCTCACTTTAATAATAAAAAGATAATAAAAAGAAAGGATTAGTCGATGTGCTTTCCACGAATCGGAATAAGATGGACAGTAAGCCTTTCGTCATCAAGTTCTCTCCAATGGTTGATCCGCCCAAGGAGGATAACAAGCCTCAACCATTGGATATCCAAGTTAATAAGGAAGAGGGGGCAAGGAGGCTGTTGCATTTATTTATGTCTCGAACCAAAAAAGTTGTACCATGGAGATACGCAAAAACATCGTCTATCAATGAGGATATCTCCAGCATAGCCAACATTCGGGGGCAAAATTAGAAGTGAAAGAATCTACACCCCGAGGAGCTACCAGACGACGCTCCTACAAATAAAGAAAAAATAAAAATACCGAAGAAAAACATAATCCAAAGGGGAAACTGAGAAGACTTTGGACTCACGACGCTGAGGCAATTCACGACGCTCCGCCAAAGAGACAAACTCACGGCAGGCGACAAGCTAGTCACAGTTTGAGCTAGAGACAACATTCGGATCAGCAAGTCGTTTGCCCTACCTTGAATGGATGCGGTGAAAAAGGACCTTTTGAAATATCTTTTGCCAATATGAAAAGACTTCCCCAACAATATGAAGGTGACCCACATGATATGGATATCGCCCAAACCAAGGGCTCATTAGAAACTCTCAAGGAATAAGGGAGCCACCAGGTTTTAAAGACAATCCTTTGAAGCTTTACCCTACAAAGGATCAAGGGAAGTCTCCCCTCCGCACCTTGAATAAGATTTTCCCAAATAGAGGGGTTCAAGCGTCAAAAGCGACTTTATTCATTAGGTGTTCTCCTTCTGATTCTTAGGGTTTGTAAATCCAATGACTATTAGAGATTACTCCTCGGGGCTAGCCCGACCCCCGAGCATTGTAGGACACATATTTCCCTATTAATTACAAAGAATGTCATTCTTACTATCTGCTTCTCTTCTTGCTATTCATGTCTAAACCTCATTAATAACCATGTTTAAGCAAACGTAAAGTAATCAAAATGTGCCATTGACCAAAATAAAAGTCAAACCACTCATCACCACTGATTGACTAGAAACACAAAATAAAGTTTTACCTCGTCATAAAAATAAAGCCGTGTTTCGCCAATGTTGTGCAAAAAGAAAAAAAAAATCAAAAGAAGCCCATAAAAGCTAAAGGCCAAAAAGAGATGGCAAGATACCCACCCGGTAGGGAACCCGCAAAGGGGGCTACGCAAAAGATAGGGTAAACCCGCTAGGAAACCTGAACAACCATAAAGGGTAGCCTAGGCAAAAATTAGGGTTACAAAATAAAGTCCGCTAGGTTTCCAAAGCAAGAAAAAAGAAACCTAGACAAAAGTTAGGACAAAACAAAACACAACACCCTAGGCTGAAAACCCAAAGGGTAGACTAGGGAAGTCAATCAGTCATAGCAAGCGCCATACAATAAGACGCCACTCCATAAACAAAAAATTTGTTTAAACTAGCCTAAACACTCTAACCAACCTTGGCTATCCGTGCTTACAAAAACCATTTTCTGTCAAAATAAAACAATTCTAAAACACAAGCCTTTGAATTAAATATCCTCTTCTTTCTCTTCTCTTGACCCTTACTACTACAACATTCTAGTAATTAGTAGGGAAATGTGGAGATAGTAATCAATAGGAGGATCGACATCCCCAAGGAAAGGGAGGAGCGCACTAACATGGCAAGTCACTCTACAATTAACACAATCATTCTTCGGTCATGAAAAAATCGAGACGGCAAAATTGGTACAGCCTATCCCTGTCGACGAAAGCACATAACGTCAGAAGCTCATCAGAAGTAAAAGCACATTGGTTAATCCTTTTGAAAAATTAATTGAAATAGTATTATAGGATGCATATCGCAAACATTGCATGCATATGATAGGCTCCTATCTCTCAAAAAAGAAGAAAAAGAAAAAATGACAATAAAAAGAATAATGTCTGCTAGGACATTCTTAGGCAAAAGTTAGGGTAGCCCGCTAGATCGAAAACCCGCAAAGGGCGGTCTAGGCAAAAGTTAGGGCATTTATAAAAAAGGAAAAAGCCCGCTAAGATATCCCTAGGCAAGAATTAAGGCAGCCCGCTAGACCGAAAACCCCTAAAGGGCGGTCTAGGCAAAAGATAGGGCTAAACCAAAAAATGAATAAAAGAGAGGGGTCCTTCATCATAATCATGAAAGTCCAGCAGGAGAATGTCAGTCACTTTTTCAGATGCATCAATCAAAATGAATAGATTGCATTTAGGGCATTCACACACAAGTAGTCGCACAAAACGACTTTGTCAATGTAAAAAATGAAAGAAATAAAAATTACTTTAGAAAAATAACAAAAAACGAAAAGCATTCATACATATAAGGAGACTAGCTCCATGTTTGTGATTGAAAACAGGATCACTGAGACTGAGTCTCCGAATAATACCCTCGAGAAAATGGAGCAAGTCGTCAATCAAGCGACTCAGCAGAATAAGAACTTCTAAAAATCAAGAGCTCCAACTACCATCCTTCTACCCAGAAAAGAAGGCACAAGAAAGTAATAAGTCTCCAAACATTGCTCTCCCTCAAGAAAGAAGAGCGAAGCTTCCAGAAGCCAAAGCTCCAATCATCACCCAATAAAAGAGGGCACAATCATCAGACATCATAAAAGAAAAGCCGACGGAAAGGCTTAGTCATCCCCAAGAGGATCCCTTCCTACTCCGAAGGCAAAACAAAAACACTCCTCACGGCTCAGCATCACCACTACATGAGTCATCAAGCACACTTACCCAAAGTCTCCTCCACACTCCCCAATGGAGAATAAAGGCTTCAAGAGCCCATCATCATCAACAGTAAAAAAGAGTCCAAACCATCAAGGGCTCAACAAAAAGAAAGAAGAGAAAAGAAGAGAAGAGAAAAGAAAACCCTTGCATCCCCAGCGGATGTCCAAAAGGCCATGACAGAGAGGGCCGAATAAAAATCCTCAAGCGGATATCCCAAAAATTCTACAAAAAGGAATCAGAAATTCTCATCCCAGTGGACTAAGAGTTTCACAAGTATAGCTCGCATCAACATCAATCAAGGAGCCAAGACTCCATTCCTAGAAAAGAAAAATCAGATCCCCAGGAAGTCAACTAATTCCCTGGTGGATCACTAAAGAAATAAAACGTCATCCCTAGTGGACCCCCCAAAAAGAAGGGAAAAAGCCAGTGTAATAAAAAGAGACTAAAAAGTAAAAAGGCTTATGCATTATTCCAATAAAAAAGCCAGATTTCAAAATCGCGATAAAAAAGAGATAAATCGCGAAAAAAAGGTGAAATCAATGCTAACTTTTAGGCAATCAATAAAATCCCTAAGTGGGTCACCGTAGAAAAGGGAAAATCAACGAAAAAGAAAGAATCGGAAATCCCAATGAAACAAGAGTATCGGCGAAGCCATCTCATACCAACAACATCCAACAAGGAGTCAAAACGTCATTCCCTCAAAGGGGAAATCAAAATTAGATCCCCGGGAAAGCAACCAATTCCCCGGTGGATCAATAAAAAAGAAAGATCATCCCAATGAGCCTACTGCAAAGGCAAAACTTCATATTCACCCTCAGAATGTCATTTGTCTATGCATAGGCAAGACCTAGCAAGCATGCAAGAGCCAGTATCCCCATATCAGCCTAGTCAGAGGCAAAACAAATGAAACCAAAAGTCTTCACTTCCGATGAAGCGTCTGCCTACTCAGAGGCATTACCAGAAACTGAATAGGATATCCGCCTACTCAAGAGGCGTCACTCAGATCAACAAATCCTCAGAGGATTCCTGCCTACCTAAGAGGCACTCATCAAAAATCCCCGACAACCAGCAAAGTCGGATGACCACTATCAAAAGGATCAAAACAAAGAATCCCCAGCAACCAACAAGCTGGATGAACACCAACAGAATCCCTGGCACAGACCAGACGACCAAATCTTAGAAAGGACAAAGACAGGAGAACACATCCCAACACCGACGCATGAGCTAGAGCAGTAAGCCGCCACCATAGCCAAAGGATCAGCTACTGCAAGAAGGGGCATCCAGAGGCACCAAACCAGACGAGGGTTCGTACTCGTCAACCAAGGGGTCAGCTACCGCGTCAAAGGAGCATCCCGAGGTTTCACACCGACGCATGAGCTAGAGCAGTAAGCCGCTACCATAGCCAAAGGATCAGCTACCGCAAGATGGAGCATCCAGAGGCTTAACACCAAATGGGGGTGTGTACTCATCAGCCCTTACAAAAGGGGGCTTACCAGACGGGGGTTCATACTCGTCAAACACCAGATGGGGGTGTATACTCATCGGGCCTTACAAAAGGGGGCTTACCGGGCGAGGGTTCATACTCGTCAAACCAGATGGGGGTTCATATTCATCAGCCGAAGAGGTCGACTACCATCGGAAGGAGCATCCCGGAAGCGCACAACATTTCCCCAGAGGATCGTCCGCCGCAAAGACGGACCATCTGACGGGCGACCGGGCAAGAGGGTCAACTCCTTTACCCTCCAGTCGATCACCTGGACACAAAAGGCCGGCAGTCGACTGGTCGGGTAAAGGAGGGGCAGCTGTAGACCCCAAATCTTGCCCGGCCTCCAAATAAAGAGTAGAAGACCTCCTATTCAAAGATGGATGAAGCCTAAAAAGTCACTAGGAGAGACTATTAGGCCCCATACTAGGATAGGAAGGATTCTCGGCACAAAAATAAGGTTTCTCGCCTTTTTGGGGACGAGATCGCCGTCTCGCCTCATGCAAATGGCGAGACCGCCGTCTCGCCAAACGAGATGGCGGTCTCGCTTTCCCAGACGGCGGTCTCGCAACCTGCAAAGGACGAGACGGCGGTCTCGTTTGGCGAGACGGCGGTCTCGACCCTGTCAGACGAGAACGGCGGTCTCGCCACTGTCAGGCGCGAAAACCTATAAATAGGGGCTCCCTCCCCTCATTTCTGGAGACCACACAGCATTCTCTCCTCCCTCTCTCTAGGATTTCTCTCTCTAGAATCCCTCCGACGCATTTCCGGAGCTTCTGAGTGTCTTTAGAGTGATTTCTGAGCGTTTCGAGAGGTTTCCGGCGCTGTAGAGTGAAGGGTTGCCACAAAACACCCTCTTTTTAAAAAGAATTAATAGAAAGAGCGTGCTTCGGAGGTTTACATTCTCCCTCTCCACTTTTACCACTTTATTTAAATTACGCAATAGATAGGGCCATGTAGTCATAATATTTTAATTCCGCAAATAAAAGGGCAAAAGCGTGTTTTTCCGGTTCATTTATTAACAAAATAGCTGGCCTGTCATAGGGAACCCGAAAGGGGCGTCGTAAAGGAACTAACACTTCCTTTACACGTAACTAACTCCCTTACCCAACTCTGGTTCTAATGACCAAAGTTGGTTTTTCGAAAACCAACGCCCTTTTAACTCCTTTTCCGATGTTTCCGATAAAAACATCGGTGGCGACTCCACAGAACCCTTTCAAAACTAGCTCTTGGATTATTAGCCCGGTCATCGG
Source organism: Sphenostylis stenocarpa (assembly GCA_963425845.1). Classification (NCBI taxonomy): domain Eukaryota; kingdom Viridiplantae; phylum Streptophyta; class Magnoliopsida; order Fabales; family Fabaceae; genus Sphenostylis; species Sphenostylis stenocarpa. The sequence goes on from OY731403.1 coordinate 21,375,132, forward strand.
ACAATCCAAGAGTGCCTTTTCGAAAACCTCGCCCCTAGGTTCAGCCCGGTTATCGGACAACCTAAAGGCGTTGTAACCACCAACAAAAAACGCGAAAACAGGAGGGTCGAAACCATCGCGTCGCTCCGACCGCCCCTCGTTTTTGGTGGCGGCGACAAAACTAAAACATCCTCAATGAAACCTGTAGGGTGGGCTACACTCCTATTTTCCAGTTGTATCACCACACCCGTAGGTTGCAGAGGTCCAAGAGATAAAGAATTAAAAATGGACAAAGGCATAACATTAATTGAAGCACCCAAATCAAGCATGGTATTCTCAAATTTATTATTGCCAATAATACAAGGTATGCGAGAATGTACCGGGTCCTTACATTTCTCGGGAATGTAAGGAGCAGATTTACCTATCAAAGCAAACACATTTACGCCCATGCCGATTGTCTCACTCGCCCTTCATCTTCCTCTTGTGGGTGCACAACTCCTTTAAGAATTTAGCATATCTGGGAATTTGTTTGATGGCATCAAGCAGAGGTATGTTCACCTCAACTTTCCTGAAGGTCTCCAGAACTCTTTATCGACCTCTTCCATCTTTTTGCTTGGAATTGCTTTGGGAGGGAATGGAAGAGGGATAGGAGGTTGTTGCGAGTCGAACTAGGGCTGGAAGAAGGTCCATCTATGTGCAATTTTCGGCTACCAACCGGTTGCTCGGGTGCGGAACCGAGGCGGCTACGGATGAGGGTGGAGGTGTTGTAGTGGGTATGTCAATCTGTTTCCTCGACCTCAATGTGATGGCACTCACATTCTTAGGATTAACCACAGTCTGTGCAAGGAGCTTGTCTGAATTTTGATTTTGCAATTGATTCACAGCAGTAGCTAGTTGACCAATCTAGTTGGTTAAACTCTGAATGGAGGCATCATTTTTCTGTTGGTACTGTATGTTCATCTCAATCATTTGTTTGACCAATTCCTCTAATAAAGGTGAAGAAGGTTGAGGAGATGGTGCTTCATTTTGCTGCCTCTGATATTGTTGTTGCATTGGTGGAGGCACATAAGGTATGCTTGGACCAGCAGAATTCTGAAATGGTGGTGGTGGCAAAGGATTCTGCTACTGTTGGTGCTGCTGATTGGACCATCTCAGATTTGGGTGATTCCTCCACCCTGGATTGTATCTATTGAGAGGTCAGAATTTTGCTGTTGGTTTGGAGCGCTATTGTTGAAAATGTTTGCTGCATAAGCTTGTGGAGATCTAGAACCTGTAGACTCATGCAATAATTGGCAGCAATCAGTGGGATGCTCAATTGAAGTACAAATTCCACAAACCCTTGCAGGTGGTGCAAGTCTCTGATTTGCAGCAAGTTGGGAGACTAGGGTGGTGAGGGCATCAATCTTACTTTCTAGCTTCTTCTCCACTAAATCTGATGAACCCACATCATGTATACCTCTAAGGACTATGGCATCACTCCTCATGTTAAATTGTTGGGAATTGGATGCCATCTTCTCAATTAAACCTCTAGCAGTAGCAGGTGTCATGTCTCCTAAAGTTCCTCCACTAGCTGCATCTATCATACTCCTATCCATTGTGTCCATCCCCTCATAAAAGTATTGTAGCAGTAGCTGTTCTGATATTTGGTGGTGAGGGCAACTTGCACAAAGTCTCTTGAACCTCTCCCAATACTCGTATAAACTCTCTCCCATCTGTTGCCTAATACCTGATATATCCTTCCTGATGGCAGTGGTCCTGGAAGCAGGGAAAAATTTCTCTAGAAAGACTCTCTTCAGATCATCCCAGCTCGTTATGGAACCAGGAGCTAAGTAGTACAACCAGTCTTTGGCAAGATCTTCCAAAGAGAAAGGAAAACCCTTCAGGTATATGTGATCTTCAGGAACATTTTGTGGCTTCATGGTGGAGCAGACTATATGGAACTCCTTGAGATGCTTGTGTGGATCCTCACCTGCACGACCATGAAACTTGGGCAACAAATGGATTAGTCCAGTTTTAAGCACAAATGGTACATCCTCTTCAGGGTATTGGATACATAAATTTGCATAAGTGAAATCAGGTGCAGCCATCTCCCTGAGAGTCCTCTCACGAGGTCCAATAGGTTGATCACCCATGTTATTAGTTTGGAAATTATTAGAAGAAGGTATATTAGGTGCATATGACTATCTAATGGTTCAGACTCAAGAGATGAATTCCTAGAATGTCTAACTAATCTATGAAAGGTTCTATCTATCTCGTGATCAAAAGGTTGTAAAAGGTCAGGATTGCTCCTAGTCATGCACTATATTCAACAATTCATGTATTTCCCAAGAGTTAAAAAAAATTCTAAAAAAAATCAATTATTTACTAGAATGACAACGATAGACCGTGAATAAGTACACTAGGTAGGTTCCCAGGAAAGAGAGGTGGGTCACTAATGGACACACTTAAGTACCAAGTCTTTCCTAGCTAGAACCCTCCTAGACATGCACTCTCACACTACCAAGTTATATGCAGAGTTTCCTATGAGAATGGAAATTATAATTTTTTTTAAATAAAGCTAGAAAAACAAATTAGAGATGAAATTGTTTTTTGAATTATTATTTATATTTATTTTTTATTTTATTTTTATTTTTTTAACCTAAAAGAGTTTTAGAACAACAGTGGGCTATCAAAATAGTATTAAGAGAAGTAAGAATGTTAAATTAAATAGAAAATCAAATAAAATATTCAATTAACTGAAAATCAAATAAAATATCTAAATAATAGAAAATCAAATAAAATATTTAAATAACTAAAAATCAAATAAAATATTTAAATAACTAAAAATCAAATAAAATATTAAAAACTAACAATCAAATAAAATATTAAATAACTAAAAATCAAATAAAATATCCAAATAACAGCAATTCAAATAAAATATTCAAATAACTAACAATCAAATAAATTATTTAAATAACTGAAAATCAAATAAAATATTAAAAACTAACAATCAAATAAAATATTCAAATAATTAAAAATCAAATAAAATATTCAAATAACTGAAAATCAAATATTAAATAACTTAAAATCAAATAAAATATTTAAATAACTAAAAATCAAATAAAATATTTAAATAACTGAAAATCAAATAAAATATTCACATAACTGAAAATCAAATAAAATATTAAAAACTAATAATCAAATAAAATATTTAAATAACTGAAAATCAAATAAAAAACTAGCAATCAAATAAAATATTTAAATAATTGAAAATCAAATAAAAACTAGCAATCAAATAAAATATTTAAATAATTAAAAATCAAATAAAATATCCAAATAACAGCAAATCAAATAAAATATTCAAATAACTGAAAATGAAATATTAAATAACTTAAAAATCAAATAAAATATTTAAATAATTGAAAATCAAATAAAATATTCAAATAAAATAAAATAAAAACAAAAAAACGAAAACATAAACAAAAAATAAAAATTGAAAACCTAGACAAAAATCTTGGTCCCTGACAACGGCACCAAATTTGATCGATGTCGTACTCGGTCAAATAATTAAAACAGATAAATGTAGTACTAGGAAGCTTTCCTAGATCGTCTCCCAAAGACCACGAATTTCTATCAAGGCTTATCAATTTTTAAAATTAGAACAGTAACAAAAAAAAGGAGTTTTTCAAAATTAAAATATTACATGAAATAGAACAAAAGCAGATTATAAAAATGCGGATTAAAAACATATTAAAATGCAATTGATTTCCTGATTCTAATGCAGTGTTTCCTATCCTAGATTACGAAATTAATTCGAAATTAACCAACTAAGCGAAGATAAATCCCAAATTATATTCTAATTCGAAATTAATCAACTAAGCGAAGATTAATCTCAAATTAGCTTTAACCCTTGTTCCAATATGAAATTAACCAACTAAGCGAAGATTAATCCCAAATTTTTCTTAACCCTTATTCCAACATGAAATTAACCAACTAAGCGAAGATTAACCCCAAATTATCCTTATACAATTAAGCATTGCATACATCACATAATCTCATCTCTAACACAGAATTAAGCAAACTGTGATATTAGTTTCGGTTTATTAAGCATAAACAGATTATAATTCAACATTGAGATTAGAAGATGAAGAGTTAAGAGAACAAACAAAATGAAATTGAAGAACAAAACCTCAAAGATCTACTCGCATTCTTCTCAGAAAATCAATACAAAGATTTATTTATCCATGGAAAGTCGAAAACGTAGTAGAAGAAACATAATTAAAATCGAAACAAGAATTTAAAATAATGACAGAAGAGTAAACAAACTTGAATATAAATTGCAGAAGATGAAAGGCGGTTGTGTGGTGGCTGCACTGTCCTTCTATGTTGTTTGTCGTGTGATGTGCCTCTCTTATATAAATAACCCTAACCCTAATCTTAATCGAGGTTTGGGCTCAACTAGTCCATGAAACACATCATAAGTTGGCTTCAGTGCAGGTCCATGAACTTCAAACACGTGCAGTATTTTCAATAATTATTCAAATTAAGCGATTTTAGTCTCCTTTGAAAGCCTTTTGAGCTAGCTTTAAAACGCCACTGTTTCTACTATTTTCGGAGGTCTAATGAATTAAGGAAACTTAAATTACTGAAGCATGTCTATTGGGCCGGCCTGGTGCGCTTGACCCATTTTGGATAATTTATGTAAAATCCAATTTAGCTCCGAATTGAATGATTTTGGATCCTGTGGAAAGCTCAATGTGTCTAGTTTATAATTATTTTAGAATCATGTTATTTCGAGATCTGTAGAAAAAATGATAAATAAAACAATAAACTAATGTTAGTACCCGTATAAAATAAAATATGACATTTTGCCCAATTTTTCAAGCCCAAAATTGCTTTAAACTGTCCTAAAATTAATAATGAGTAAAAATTAGATCAAATAGATTCAAATTAATTAAAATCTAAATTATTGGTCCAATGAAGCCCAATCAATGAAAATGCACTAATAATAGACAATTAAACACAATGCACCAATTAAGATAAGTACATAAAGATAAGAAAATGCGGGAAAATAATGGCTCATCAGTAACTCAAGCAAAGATTAGCACAGGACAATAATTAAGCAAAATAAAAAAATAAACAAAATAGATATAAAATTAAAATACTTAATAAGCTAAACAATGACTTTCCTAAGAACACTGTTCCCCGACAGTGGCACCAGAAATACTTGTTGAATTATTGGCAAGAGTACCAAAATTATCAATCGCAGTATAGTATTTTGATTAAATAAAATTTGTTCAAGCGAAATTTCCCTATTCTCGCTCAAGCGACAAAGTGCTCACTTGAGCGAGTGAGTTCCAAAGAAGATTAACTAATTTTCGCTCAAGCGAAATTTTTGGCACTTGAGCGACTAACTTCCAGAGAGTTTTAACTGATTTTCACTCAAGCAATAATCTATCTCGCTCGAGCGACTTCGATGCTGAAAATCTTCTTCCTCCTTTCAATTTTGCTCCAATTATATTGACAATTATTCTCCTTACTCTTATATCAAGGTATTCTCAAATTCATCCTACATTAGGAGAAAAATATATTAGAATTGACATAAGTTAAGTGATTTCATAACAATTAAAAGCATAATTATATCAACTTTTTACCACTTAACAACTTCTCCCTATTTGATGAAGAAAAATATCTACATCTGCAAAACCAAGAATAACTAAAGTTTGTGTGCCAAGTGGTGTTAGAGTGCCAAAGTGTGTGTGTCAGGTCCTGTTAGAGTGTCATCACCAATCCTTTCTCCCTCTTTTGAATTAATCAAAACATAGGAAAATATAAAAGAATGTTCTAGATAAGGTTTAAGGTTAGAGTTATAGACCATTAGTAGAAAATGAAAATAGAAAAAGAAAATAAGTGTTTAAAGATACAGAAAAGGTAGGACCCATATCACATGAACCTTGATTGAACTGCAGATCATCCAATTTGTTGTAGATATCCCCAAGTTGATTGTTGATGTTAAATAGTTGTGTATTTGACTCATGGTAATGTTGGTAGGTCATCTGCATATGTTTTCTTTGATTTTCTTGTATGGAAAACATCTAGGATAGCATGGTCGGCTCAAACTGGGACAGGGGAGTGCCTTGGTCAGGTTGTTCATAATATGGAACCATCTCCATATTCTGAAACGTGCCAGTCATATTATCTATGTCAGCTCCTTTTGGTTGTGCAGCTTGAGACATCCCAACATCTTCTTGGGGGCATCATCTTCATCTTCCTCGTCGTCTCCCATACCAACTTCTATTTTTTAAAATCCATTATCCATCAATCTGGATAAAACCCATTTTGCATAGAGTTGAGTCATCAATTTCATTAGTATTTTTTGCAGTTCCTCATATTTTCCTATCAAATCAACTGCTAAATACCTAAAACATTTAGCATTAAGCATGGCATAAGGTAAACATAAGTCATGCACTATGATGTTGATCTGAATGCAATACATTTAGGCTAGATCTCCTTCATTTAAAAGAGCATGATTGCCCCTAGTCCTACGTAAATTTTATCTTTTTTTTTTAATATTTAGTTTGTTTTGTCTTACAGTCAGTCCAGATTTCAATAGACAATAATTCAAAAATACAACAATACAATATAGTACAAAGACTAAACTACTTAAAAGGTAAATATTACAAAACTAAACTAATACAAAAAATAAGCTACCTAAATGTTAAACTACATAATACAATACAAACAATAACTTACAAACTAAGTAGTAGAAATGTTGAACAAAAAATCTTGCTCATTGTTCTCTAATTTGTGCAATATATCATGTTCTGATAGTGGAGATGAATGAATATTGAAATACCTGAAACATTTTAACTCTTGTTAATATACAATACACATAAAGGTAAATGAACTTAACAAATGTTGAAAACAATTACCTTCATCCAAGAATCAGTTATACCCACACAAGCTATGACTCTCATCCAATACCACCATGTTTATTACACTGAATTGAGAAATAAAACATATATAATGTTATTATATTTTTGTCTATTACATGTGCTTAGAAGCATATTTTAGAAAAATTGTTAGGACTGGGAATTTTCCCCCTCTTCTTCACCTTTTTTCCTTCGTTTTCATATGTTATGTATCCAAATCTGACATTGGAGTGAAAACTTATCCTTCTTCCAACATTTTTTGTTTTCTTTTCTTCATCATCAAACCCTAAACCTTATATACTGTAATATATTCTCATCACATCATACCATATTATAATTCAAAGTACAAGTTATTATATAATTAATATACAAACAATAAAAAACATAAAAATACAGTGTATAATATTGGGTATTTCCGACGGGACAAACAGTGGGGAGATTCTCACAAATGGGTCATGAGTCAACCATATAAAAGAATATGACATCACCTTCAACCCAAAAACTTAAGGCATTAGGTTATGAGTTTTTCTCACTTATAAGTTACTCAACTTTCCCATTTCTACCCAATGTAGGACTTCAAACTCACACTTGAATTTTCAACATCTCCCCCTCAAGTGTGATTCCCTTTCACATTGGTATATCTCCCCCTCGAGCGGAAACATTTCTTAGCCATTAGTACCTTGTGATGACCTTACTTGTATCGTCGTTCAACTTCAAGTGTGATTCCCTTTTACATTGGTATATCTCCCCCTCGAGCGGAAGCATTTCTTAGTCATGAGTACCTTGTGATGACCTTACTTGTATCGTCGTTCAACTTAACGAGACTCGCTTGCCTGAAACCCTTGTCAGGAAGACTTTCTCACCTACTATACTCAACTAAGTCGGTCACTAGACGAACCATCAACTCTGATACCACTGTTGGGTATTTCCGAGAGGGCTAATAATAGGGAGATTCTCACAAATGAGTCATGAGTCAACCATATAAGAGAATATGACATCACCTTCAACCCAAAACTTAAGGCATTAGGTTATGGGTCTTTCTCACTTATAAGTTACTCAATTTTTTCCATTTTTACCCAATGAGGAACTTCAAACTCACACTTGAATTCTCAATATATAAATCGTAAATCCACTCAAACGCATAAACGGATAATCACAAACTACAACAATTCAATTTTAATAACAATCTAGTGGAGACATTCATGCAATAATGTGATTGAGATCTCAAAAAATAATCACGGATTCAATTTTAACATAAAAGAAGAGACACATATAACATTAACCTCAATTATACAAAAAACGCTCTAAAACTCGAATTCAATCGGAGAGAAACGTCAACTACCACAAATGAGACACAATATAGGTGTTTTTGTCACTCATTGTTGTCGAAATGTACCTTGAGAGGAGCTGGTTTGGTCATTGTCACCATCATCATTCAAAAACCCTTGGGAGTCACCGACCTCTAAGAGATCCGACGTAAAAGTAGAGTCCTTTATTTACAAAAATGTCACCTCATTTATTTTAAGTCGATTATTTTTTTATCTAACGAGAATGTGACGTAAAAAACTTATTTTGCACTAGTGTCTTTAAAAAAAATTATTTTCACTTTTTTCTTAGTTATACATTAAATAATATCTTTAAAATGTAAATTTATTTAAATAAACTTTTCTTTTCAGAAATTGTAAAAATATTAATCGAAATAAAATATTATAATATTTCTATGCTAATTACCTGGAGCAAAATAAACCTAAAAATATACTAATTTATGTATAAAGTTATATAAATTGAATTTTCATTTAATTTTTTAAGTTTTCTTTATTCGCATATTTATTAGTTTATCACGGATTTTAAATAATCAAATTATTTAAAAGTTTAAAAATAAAAAAAATAGAATATGAAAGAAAATATTGAAATCCCATATAAATGAATTGCTCAATAATAAAATATATAAATATATTATATTTCTTAAAAAAAATACAAAAACGCAAATAATATTGAAATCACATTTTTTAAAAATCATATATATAATTTTTTTTATAAAGTTGATTATATTTTTGTTTCTTTTTTTCTCATCTATATTTTTTATAAATCAATTATTTTATTTTAACTTTCTACCAATAATGGATCATGTGAGACACGTAAGTCTTCTTGACTATGGCAGACAGGCATGTGCATTAACACATAGAAAAGAAAAAAAAAATTAATGCATATCTTTTTTTTTTAACGTTGCCAAAAGTACATACAGATATATAATAGAGAATCACTTCAATGTATATTTTATAGATTATTATTATATATTATAATTATTTAAAGAGAATGATTAAATATATGTACTATTTAAGGTTTGAGTTATTATTAATATATATATATATATATATATATATATTATTTTATATGTTTATGGACTCAAGAAAACAGAAAACATTTGAATAAAAATAAAAATTAAAAGATTATTATATGTTTTCAGATTTACATGAAAATTTAATAAATAAATAACCAAATGACTTCATATGAGTATGTATCACTCTTAAAAAAATAACTATTATTTTAAAATTTTCTTACAAAAATTTATAAAAAATATTTGTAATTTTTTATAAAATAATTTTTACAAAAAATATTTTATGATTTTTTATTTAAATTTTGTCACATGAAATCTTTGTGAATACTTATAAGTAATTTTTTAAAAAACTTGTAAATTTTTTAAAAATATTTTTCAGATATAAATTTACATATAATAATATTTTAGTAAATGATAAACAATATTTTTAGGATATTTTTTACAAATTGATTTTACAGAAAAATAAAATACCATTTTAATTTATTATATTTTTAAATCTAACAAACTAGGAGAATAAACCCAGATAAAAAAAATTATTTTATGATTTTTTAAATTATTTTTACTAAAAAATTAAATATTATTTTCATTTATTATATTTACTGAACCTTTATTTTCTTTTTCTCTTTTTCTAAAACCCTTCGTCCGTAGCATCATAAACACGAACCAGGTCAGTCAACCAACCTCCAGTAGCCGTCGGAGCTTGACAGAGAAAGACATCCGCGGCAGCTGCTCGAACCTGAGAAACCAGAGACAACGCAACGCGATCCCGTTCCCCTCTGTGGATTTTTATCGTGAATGATAACGCCATACCTATAGAAATTTGAAAAACAAGAAGAAAAAGAGAGTAATATTAAGATCTCAGAATGGTCATGTTTTTTGCACAAAAAAATAAATAAATTTCAAAACAATATTTCAATCCATGTTATTATAAACATGAATTCAAAAGGACATGAATTTCAAACGACATAAATTTCAAAGAAGACCATAATAATAAGAATTGATTTTAAATATGATATCATTACATATTACATGTATAATAGACGTGAATTTCAAAAAAATTATAATAAGAATTGATTCTAATCATACTATAATTAGATATTAGATACAGTGAGACGAGAAGTCTTAGGGGTAACACAACTTTTCTTGCAGGACTAACGTTTCATGCAATTTTTTTGGGAAAAATCACTAGTGCAGAATAGGGTTTTTACGCCACCCAATTGTCGTCGCATGCATGTATATTCGACGTAAATAAAACGCGGTGACAATTTTATAAATATGGGACAAAAATTTTACGTCGCACATCCCAGTATGCGACGTAAAAAGCCTCTTTTACGTCGCACCTGGGAGGCGCGACGTAAAAGATGACCTTTTACGTCGCGTGCTGGGATGCGCGACGTAAAAAGTCTATTTTATTTCCCTCCAGACCCACTTCCTCGTCTCGCGCAACCAGGGTTTTTGAGAACGACGACGAGAACGACGACAACAGCTACCTCTGCACACCATTTTCGAGCAGTTTTACAGTGAAAAACATCTACATTATCGTGTCATTTGACGAACTTGATCTTTCTCCCCGATTGGATTCGAGTTTGAAATCAGTTTTCGTCTACACTCGAGGTTAGTGTTCTATGTCATTGCTATATGTTTACATTGAATCTGTGATTGTTTTTGGGGATCTCAATCACATTATAGTATGAATGTCTCCACTGGATTGTTATTGGAATGTAATTATTTGTTTATTTGTTTGAGTGCATTCGGTTTACACACTCCATTGTTGTTGGAACGTGCTTTGTTGTTTGTATATTAATTTTTAAATCTCTAGGAGTGACGAAACTTTATAACATAATATGAATCGAAGTTGGATGAATGCACGTCGTATTAGTGAAGAGTACGAAAAGGGAGTTGAGGAATTTTTGAAATTTGCTAGTGAAAATGGAAAAGCTATGAAAGGGACATATTATTGTCCATGTGTTCGTTGTTTGAATCAAATTCGTCATAAACTTGAGGATATACGTGATCACTTGTTTGTTTATGGTATTATTAAGAGTTATACAATATGGACATGGCATGGAGAAATATTAGACATCCCAACTGTGTCAACTACGGACAATTTTGATGAAGGGATGGATGATAATCTAGAGGATATGATACGTGATATTGGTGAAGAAAATTTTATGAAAGCACATCTATATGATTCTTTGAAATCTGATTTTGCGCAACAATTGTACATAGGATGTAGTTTTACAAGATTATCAGCAACTTTAAAATTGTTTACTTTAAAAGCAAGAAATGGATGGACTCGATAAAAGTTTCACCGAATTATTGGAGTTGTTGAAGGAGATGCTTCCTGAAGATAATACATTACCTATTCGTAACTATGAGGCAAAGAAGATATTATGTCCAATGGGTTTAGAGTACAAGAAAATACATGCATGTCCTAATGATTGTATATTGTACAGAAATGGTTTTGCTAAATTAAAGATGTGTCTGACATGTGGTTTGTCGAGGTTCAAAAACAAAGTTGAGGAAAGTAGTGGTGAAGAAGAAGTAGATGGTCCCCCTGCTAAGGTGTTATGGTATTTGCCAATTATACCTAGGTTTAAAAGATTATTTGCCATAAAAGAAGATGCAAGAAACTTGACATGGCATGCAAATGGTAGAAAATGTGACAATCTTCTTCGACATCCAGCTGATTCTCCACAATGGAAAAGGATTGATGAAACCTTTCCAGAATTTGGTGCAGAGCCAAGAAACTTGAGAATTGGATTAGCTACAGATGGGATGAATCCTTATGGAAATTTAAGTAGTAAACATAGTTCATGGCCAGTTATGTTGATCATTTACAATTTGCCTCCTTGGTTATGCATGAAGAGAAAATATATGATGTTATCTATGATGATTTCAGGACCTCGACAACCAGGAAATGACATAGATGTATATCTTAGTCCTTTAATTGATGATTTGAAAATGTTGTGGGAAACAGGAGTGGATGTATTTGATTCATATCACGAAGTGAATTTCAGAGTTGCGTGCAATGTTATTTTGTACTATAAATGATTTTCCAAGCATATGGTAATTTGAGCTGGTTATAGTGTGAAAGGTCATTTAGCGTGTCCTATATGTCAAGAAGACACAAGTTATATCCAATTGAAACATGGACAAAAAATTACGTACAATAGGCATAGAAAGTTTCTAGTTGCTAATCATCCATATCGTAAAATGAAAAAAGCATTTAATGGATGTCGGAGAATGCGATTGCATCAGTACCACACAATGGTGAACAAGTATATGAGCAAGTGAAAAATATTAATATTGTGTTTGGAAAGACCCAAAAGAAATCCACTGAGAAAAACATTTGGAAGAAACAATCTATATTCTTCAATCTTCCTTATTGGTGTAAGTTGGAAGTTAGACACCGTCACTACTAGAAAAATGTCAAATAGTAATCGAAATCGATGACCGAAAAATTTAGTTACTATCGATGACCGAATCAAGTAACCAAATTATTATTTTTTAGTCTAGTAATCGAAATAGTAACCGAATTTTCGGTCACAAAAATCGATTATTATTTCAGATCACTTTATTATTTAATTTATTTTTTTAATTAATCTATATTTAATTTATGTAATTATTTACTACAAAAATGGTTAATAGTGACTCGAAATTAGTGACTCGATTTTTTTTTATATTTAGTAACCGATTTAGTGACTAAAATTTCAATCACTAAAAAAATAATTTTTAAACCGATAACTATTTTTCATTTATATAAATATTTTATTTAAAATATTTTAAATATAAATTTACTTAATGATTTAAAATAATTGATAACATTTTTAATAGAATTATAAATATTTAAAAAAATTGTTTACTAACTTATTAAATAATTTAGTAATATAATTATTTGATTTTATTTTTTAATTTAGCATGTGAATAAAAAAATTAAAATTGATTATTAAATTAGTCACCGAATCGGTCATCGATTCGGTCACCGAATCGGTCACTAATTCGGTCACTGATTCGATCATCGAATCGGTCACTAAATCAATAATTAAATTAATTATTAATTTAGTCTTTATATATATATATATATATATATATATATATATATTACTTGTATGTTAATAAAAATGTATTTCAATGTATTTATAAAAAATTAAAATTATTTTAATTACTGAATTGATTTTTTAAAATTTATATTAATATCTTGAATAATTTAATAGTTGGATATATATATATATATATATATATATATATATATATATATCACTTTAATTTTTTTAATTAAAATTAATTTCATAAAAAAATTAATATTTGAAAATTAAAATGCAAAAAAAATATATATATATATATATATATATATAAATTTATTTATTTTTTAAAGATGATATATTCAATGTATGTTAAAAAAGTTCAAGCCAAACTGCTTTTATAGAAGATTTTCAAAACTCGCTGGTTTAATTAATCTGTTAAAAGATTCTTTTAATATGTTAAAAGTGCAGCTTTAATCTGTTAAAACTTCTTTTAATCCATTAATACGTTCTTGATTCTTTAACGATTTGTTTTAACTGATACGACAACGTTTATATCAATTAAAACACTTTACAAAAAATCTTCTAAGTTGATTTAATCGATTGTTCGCGATTCAATCGATTGAAATACTCGCAAAACTTTCTCCTAAAACTTTTCAAGTTATTTTAATCGATAAAAATAAGTTTTAATCGATTAAAACGCTGTGCGTAGAACTGTTTTAATCGATTGAAACGAGATTTAATCGATTAAAATAGTTATGATCGGTCATAAATGCATTCTGACCGATCATAATTGAAACCATATAATAGCGGTTCAAGGGTTAACCGCTATCTAAGTCATATTTTAAGAGCGGTTCCTGTGTAACCGCTATCTAAACCTCATCTCGCTTGAGCGACAACATTCTCGCTCGAGCAAAACTCCCCCTGCACAAAATTAGTACTCTCGGGTTGTATTTCGCTTGAGCGAGCCTATCTCGCTCGAGCGATAGTTGATTCTGATCGATTATATTTTCGAAATGATCGATCATATTTGATAATTTTTTCAAATATTTAATTATAATCGATTAGTTTTCTAAATTATTGATTAGAATTGATTAGTTTTTCAAATAATAGATTAGAATTGATTAATTTCGAAATATATACTAAAAAATATAATTAAAACTATAAATTAGTTAAGAATATTGATTATTGTAAAGATAAAGTAGAACATGGGAGGAGATGAGGATGATATAATATAATGATAGAACTTACAAAAATGTAGATAATACTAGTTTTAATTACACTTTTAATAAATTTAAGATAATACTAGTTTTAATTTTTATTTTTAAATATTTATTTTAAATATTTAAAACAGAGAAACTATAATTTTAGTTTCTAGCTACTGAATTTAAAGAATTAAATTTATTATTTAATCTTTTAATTTGTAGAATTAAACTCAATATAATTGTTAAAAATACTTTGTAGAGGCATTTGAGAAAGCTTTTGTCAAAATACTTTGTTTTTAATTGTTAAAAACATTTGTAGAGGCATTTTGCAAAACATGATTGAGATGATATGATAGCGGTTCCACCTTAACCGCTATCTAAAGTATAATTAAGATAGCGGTTAATGGTTAACTCGCTATTAGAAGTTCACTTTTAAGAGCGGTTCCTGTGAAACCGCTATCTAAAATGTATTTCGCTTGAGCGACAATATTCTCGCTCGAGCGAAACTCCAAGTGCACGAATTCGCATTCTCGTGTGTATTTCGCTTGAGCGACACTACTCTCGCTCGAGCGAAATACGATCCTGATCGATCATAACTTGAAATGACCGATCATAATTGAGAGGATATAATAGCGGTTCCCTCATAACCGCTATCTAAAGTGCATATTAGATATCCGAGGTGTATTTCGCTTGAGCGAGACTACTCTCGCTCAAGCGAAGTCCGATTCTGATCGATTATATTTTCAAAATGACCGATCATATTTGATAATTTTTTCAAATAATTAATTATAATCGATTAGTTTTCTAAATTATTGATTAGAATTGATTAGTTTTTCAAATAATAGATTAGAATTGATTAATTTCGAAATATATACTAAAAAATTATAATTAAAACTATAAATTAGTTAAGAATATTGACTATTGTAAAGATAAAGTAGAACATGGGAGGAGATGAGGATGATAATATAATGATAGAACTTACAAAAATGTAGAATTGAGAAGTTTGAAACAAATAAAATTAAGAAAATAGAGATTTAATTACACTTTTAATAAATTTAAGATAATACTAGTTTTGATTTTTATTTTTAAATATTTATTTTAATTATTTCAAACAGAGAAACTATAATTTTAGTTTCTAGCTACTGAATTTAAAGAATTAAATTTATTATTATTTAATCTTTAAATTTTAGTATTAAAATTTTAAATTATATTTTTCTACTTTGAGAATGAACCATATAATTAAACTCAAAATTGACAATATTATAATACATTTTTGAACTCTTTTGGATTAATTTTTTTTCCTAATTTTTGATAAAGTTAATTTTAATATTTAAAAGTATTTAACATTTTGAATTCTGAAAGGTTTTCTCTAATAGAAAATTTAAAAACATAATATAAAAAAATAGTTAATATAAGTTTTCAAGTTATTTTAACTGATAAAAATAAGTTTTAATCGGTTAAAACGCTCGTGTAGAAATTGTTTTAATCGATTGAAACTAGATTTTAATCGATTAAAATAGTTATGATCGGTCATAATTGCATTCTGACCGATCATAATTGAAACCATATAATAGCGGTTCAACGGTTAACCGCTATCTAAGTGAGCTTTTAAGAGCGGTTCCTCGTGTAACCGCTATCTAAACCGTATCTCGCTTGAGCGACAACTTTCTCGCTCGAGCGAAACGCCCCGCACAAAATTGGTACTCTCGGTTGTATTTCGCTTGAGCGAGTCTAGTCTCGCTCGAGCGATAATTGATTCTGATCGATTATATTTTTGAAATGATCGATCATATTTGATAATTTTTTCAAATAATTAATTATTATCGATTAGTTTTCTAAATTATTGATTAGAATTGATTAGTTTTTCAAATAATAGATTAGAATTGATTAATTTCTGAAATATATACTAAAAAATTATAATTAAAACTATAAATTAGTTAAGAATATTGACTATTGTAAAGATAAAGTAGAACATGGGAGGAGATGAGGATGATATAATATAATGATAGAACTTACAAAAATGTAGAATTGAGAAGTTTAAAAAAAAATTAAGAAAATAGAGATTTAATTATACTTTTAATAAATTTAAGATAATACTAGTTTTTAAACCTTTTTCTAATATTTGTTTTTAAAAATATAATATCATTTTTAATATTTTATAGATTTTATATTTATATATTTATAAAAGTAATTGGATTAAATTTATTATCCTCTCATATATTATTATACATTTAGCGTAATTTTAGTTTATTTAAAAATTAGAATACAAATATACTATACCAATATACCATTATATTATTTTCATTGTATATAAATTACAAAATTAATAATTTGTATACTATACTATACTAACATATTATTTGTATACTATACTAATAGTATAATATACTATATTATAATATTATTTGTATACAAAACTAATATCTTTATATATAAATATATAAATATGGAAAGATATAAATATATGTAAAAATATAAACATATAAATATATATAAATATGTAAAGATATAAACATATATCTTTAATATTTTGTAAATGTAAATATAATTTATATATATTTTTAAATCTTTTTCTAATATTTATTTTTAAAAATATAATATTATTTTTAAAATTTAATATTTTTTTTTCAAATATATAAATATATAAAGATATAAATGTATAAGGATATAAATAAATATATAAATATATCAATATATAAATATATCAAAATATAAAAATATAAATATATAAATATATTAATATATAAATATATCAATATATAAATATATAAATATATATATATATATATATATATATATATATATATACAAATATATCAATATTATCCCCTCATATATTAATATACATTATTAGCATAATTTTAATTTAATTAAAAATTAGAATACAAATATACGATACTATACTAATATACCATTATTTGTAGATTTTATATATTAAAATATATAAATATATTTTTATTTATAGATTTTATATTTATATATTTATACTGGATATACATTTATTTGTATATAAATATAATTTATTTGTAAGTTATTATTAAAAGATCCTAAGTAGCTCGAGTGGTTGGAGTTTCAACCTCCAACTCTAAGGTACCGGGTTCGAATCCTGACAATGACAATAACCCACCTAATAATAAGTTAAACTTCTAAAAAATATAATAAAGATAGGGGAAATAAATATAAATAAAAACTTAAATAAGTAAAATATAATATAATTAAGAAATAGGGAAAATAAATAATAGATATAATAAAAGTGTAAATAAATAAAAAGAATTAAATTTGTTATTGATTAACTTTTTCATTGATTTAGTGACCGATTCAGTGACCGATTTGGTTATATATAATCGGTCACCGAATCGATCATCGAATCGATCATCGAATCTGATCATCGATTCGGTCACTCGAATCGGTCACTAAAATCGATGACCAAGGAAATAGTGACCGATTCCATTCGGTCACTGATTCGGTCACTAAATCGGTCACTGAATCGGTCACTAAAATCAGTGACCAAGGAAATAGTGACCGATTCCAGTTGGTCACTATTTCGGTCACTATTTTAATTAGTAACCGATTTTGTAGATTTAGTGACCGAATTTTCGGTCACTATTTGATGTTTTTCTTGTAGTGTGTATAGATGTGATGCATGTTGAAAAAAATGTTTGTGATAGTATAATTGGGACATTGCTTAACATAAAAGGAAAGACAAAAGATGGAATAAAAGCAAGACAAGATTTGGCAGACATGGGTATACGTTCTGAATTACATCCACAATCAGTTGGAAAATGCACTTACTTACCTCCAGCTTGTCATACTCTATCAAAGAAAGAAAAGAGAAGCTTTTGTGAGTGTTTACGTGAGGTCAAAGTGCCACAAGGATACTCCTCAAATGTTAAGAGTCTTGTGTCTATGCAAGAGTTGAAATTAGTTGGTTTAAAGTCTCATGATTGTCATGTGTTGATGCAACAACTTTTACCAGTGGCTATTCGAAACATCTTACCAACTTCTGTTAGAATTGCTATTACTCGGTTATGTTTGTTTTTCAATGTCATTTGTAAAAAGGTAATTGATCCAAAAAAGTTAGATGAATTAGAAAATGAAGCAATTGTAATAGTGTGCCAGTTAGAAATGTATTTTCCCCCTTCATTTTTTGATATCATGGTGCATTTGATAGTCCATTTGGTAAGGGAAATTCGGTTATGTGGTCCAATTTTTCTTAGATGGATGTATCCCGTTGAGAGATACATGAAGATCTTAAAAGGATATGTGAAGAATCGATGACAGGCCGAAGCTTCTATTGTGGAAAGGTACATTGCAGAAGAAGCCATTGAGTTTTGTCAAGGATACATGTCAAAATCAGAACCAATAGGTATTCCTAAGATGAGACATGATGGAAGATGTGAAGGTAAGGGTACTCGAAATTTGAAGATTAAAAATGTTAGTCGGAAAGAAGTTGACCAAGCACATTTATACATATTGAACAACACCGATGAAGTAATCCCTTACATATCACAACACATAACCGAAATAAAGGCAACACATCCACGAATGAATGAAAAATGGATATTGAATGAACATAACAAAAGTTTCCTTTCTTGGTTTAAAAAAAGGGTATATGTTGAGATTAATGCTTCAGAAACACTTTTGAGACTTGCTCTTGGGCCTAATAGTGATGTCATTACATTTGGTGGGTATGACATTAATAACTATTGTTTCTACTCAAAAATAGAAGATGATAAAGGTAGAGTACAAAATAGTGGGATCACAATTCAAGCTGAATCTATGCATTTTTCTAGTTCTAAAGACAAAAATCCTATCACAGCTTCTATGAGTTATTTTGGGGTCATACAAGAGATATGGGAAATTGATTATGTTACTTTTAGGGTGCCTGTCTTCAAGTGTAAATGGGTTGAAGGGAATACTGGTGTGCGAACAGATGACCTAGGATTTACTTTGGTTGATTTGAGTAAAGTTGGGTATAAGGATGAACCTTTTATTTTGGCATATCAAGCGAGACAAATATTTTATGTCAAGGATCCATGTAATGAGAGATGGTCAATTGTCCTAGAAGGAAGAAACATGCACGAAATTCATGAAGATGAGTCTCTAGATATACATGAAACACCTTCATTTTCAAGTAGACCATTTGATGACATAGTTGACAATGAAGTTGATGACATACATGCAATTCGAAGTGATCATGATGAAGGGATATGGGAAAACATACCAACATAATAGGTGTTTATCTTCACATTTTCTAGTTCTTTTTATTCAAACTTATAAAGTATGTTGACTTCATATTGTTTTGTTTTTCGGGATATGTCGGATTCCACACTGTAATGCTGGTAGTGGTAGTGGTAGTGGCAATGGCAGGAGCGGAAGTGGTGATAAAGGTAGATCTGTCACTCGGTTAAAGGGGTTGACAGCAAGGAGGGTAGCTAGAGAGAAAACTCAAGTTGAAGTTGATCCACGTTCCGGTAAGGCATCCGGCCCAAATGCTGCTAAGTTTAAGAGCTATTTGGGACTACTAGCTCGACACCATGTTCCGATTACTACTCCATCTTGGGATGATGTTGAGGAAACCGAGAAGAACCTCATGTGGCAGGATGTTCAGGTATTTCTATATTTGTTGAATACTTTATATATCATTATTAATTGAATTTAACATTTATTGGTCATTTCACAGACAAAATTTTGATGTTCCTAACACCGAGGTGATGAGGAAGAAGATTTTATCCTCCATTGCCATTAGATGGAGGGACTTTAAGACTTTCTTGACACGGGAGTATGTATTTGGAAAGTTTCGAGATGAATCTCCCTGTCTAAAGTATCAAATTAGTGAGGAGGATTGGTTACAGCTTTGTGCCAGCCGAATGGACCCCTCTTGGCGAGGATAAAAGACAAGCCGCCCAACAACGTCGGAGGTTGAATGATGCACCCCATGTATTGTCACGAGGAGGGTATGCATTATTGGAGCAACGTCTCATGAAATCCAGAGAAGAGTCGGCAAGAGTTGATTCTACCGACCTTGCATCTCCACCCCTCGCTATCGGATGTGGAAGGCAGCCGGACAAAATCCGATGGACAAATGACTTCCGAGTCCGCACGAATCATTGCTCGGAAAATCGTAAGTTATAATGTCAATTTGAATTGATTCTAATTTGAAAGTTAGTGTATGACTTAATTATTGTTAATGTGTTGTAGGATGATTTAGTTGAGCGGACCGACCAAGGATCATTTATTCCTCATGGTCGACAAGATATATTGGCGACGACCATAGGAAAACCAGATTACTCGGGACGTGTGCGTGGTGCTGGTGGAACCCGGGGCCTTCGTGATTACTTTGGTCCAACATCACGAAGGACCACTCGCTGACTCTTGCGGCCAGGAGGCCTTGCATAAAATGGAGATGCAGTTTGAAGAAACGTTAAATCAAATAAGGCAGTCCTTGCAAGCAAGAGTTTGATGAGAAAATTGAATCTCTCGCCCGCTCTCGACAACGAGACTCAAGGAACACCTCAAACAATTGAACATGATATTGTTCGAGTCAGCACTAAAGGGAGTTGTGCTCGCTACTACCGTTGATCCTTCAGGAGAATATACTCGGATCGATGCATCACACCAGGTGTGAGTTATATGTTGAAGATGACCCCCGCGTCTAGTGGGTCGTTGGTCGAGTTTTTGAGGGTGGCTTAACCATCCATGGTGTCCCTCTACGACCAGACTGGACACGAGTAGTAGTTGATGAAGTTCATGATGCTAATGCTCTAGTGCCTTTTCCTAATGAAGAGATTCAATTAGTGGGGCAGGCAAGCGGGACATTCTTGGCTTGGCCAAGACGTTTGGTTATGCCACTATCGAGCACGAGACCAATGTAATATATATATATATATATATATATATATATATATATATATATATATATACATACATATACATATTGTCTATTTACTCTTTTCTAGTATTATAATTATATAAATGTTTAATTAATTGTTATCATTTGTTTAGGAGGACTTGCGTCGTGCTAAGCATAAAAAATAACCTATTATTGATGAGGATCCGACAGAATGTGATGATGATCCCATCTCTATGTTGTTAGCCGTATTACCACGATTGAGGAAGAGACCATGTCGGATACAATGGGATGTTAGAGTGTTTGGAATTGACAATTCCGAGTGTTCCATTGTACATTTCCTTACCCGATGCTTTAGAAATTGTCGGGGAAATTGCATGTTAAACATTTCCATCATACAATTGTGGGCAATGTAAGTCATTTTCATTTATGTTTCTAAGATTATAATAATTATATTCAACTTATAATTAATTGTTTTAGGTACCTTGACAATTTGAGTGTGGAACAAGAAAAATCCGAAGTATACGGATTTATTGAGCCTCAATCCATCCAAAAATCTGGAAATACAAAGGTTGGAATCCAACAATATATGCAAACATGGATGAGTGACTCAAGAAGACATATATATTTGGCTCCATACATTGAAGGGTTAGTATTTTAATTTGTATTTTAATTTATATTTTTGTAACTAATTTTTATGTCATACAATGTAGGTCCCATTGGCAGTTAATTGTAATCATGCCCCGGGATTACACTCGTGGTGTGGTTTTGTTCATTACATTGGAAACCGAGTCAAGAAATGAAAAGCTTATTACAAGGGTAACTTTATCTTTTATTCATTAATTATGTTTTTAAATTGTGAATACATATTGAATAATATATGACTTTTTTTCACTTAGAATCGTGTATCGGAACTAATGTTCTAAGTGGAAAACCTAGAACAAAGACTTTGCAGTTCATTTATCCTAAGGTTAGAAACTTATTTATATAAGTAAATACCATAATTATTGTTTGTATTTCAATTTTAAAAATAATATTATGTTTTTTTCATCATTTTAGTGTAATAAGCAAACCGACTCGTTTGAATGTGGTTACTATGTAATGTATTGGATGAGAGTCATAGTTTGTGCGGGTTTAATTAATTCTTGGACAGAGGTAATTACTTTTAACATTAGTTAAGTTTATTTAACTTTATTCATGTTGCATGCTTACAAGAGTCAAATTCATGTTTCGGGTATTTCAAGATCCATCTCCATTACCAGAATCCGAGATTACGAAATTAGAGAACAATGGGCAAAATTTTTTGTTCAACAATTCTAGTACATTATTTTTTAAGTTCTTTTTCATATTATATTGTGTGTATTATGTAGTTTAGTTTAGTTTGTATAGGTAGCTTAGTTTGTATACGTAGCTTAGTTTGTATACGTAGCTTAGTTTGTAATAGATTTTTTAGTTTGTATGTTTGTATTATATTGTTTTATTATGTAGTTTGAATTATATAATATTATATTTTTAATTTACTAGCTAAAGAAAATTGAACCTCTGGACTGTCTGGTTGTAATATTTGCAGGTTTTAGTTGTAAAACAGAATAAATAAACCCAATTTAAAAAAAAAACAGTAAATTTACGTCGCATATTGGTATATGCGACGTAAATTTTCTGTTTTTTTTTTTAAATTGAAAAGGTTTTTACATCTCGTTTAGTGTAAATCTACGTCGGATCTTGATAACCGACGTAAATCTACGTCGGGCAAAAGGGTCCGACGTAAATTTACGTCTCCCGCTTTAACGTCGGACTTAAATACGACGTAAAAAATTCTAAATACCTGACGTAAAAGCCCCTTTTTGCACTAGTGAATGTTTTTTACGATTTTTTGTAATTAAGAAGCTGTCCTGCAAAATTTTTAAATTAAGAAATTTTACTGAAAATTTCTTATAATTCGATATTTGTAGGTAACTAATTATTAGTAAATTATTTGCATGATATAATTTATAAAATAACTTTTATTTTATGAATTTTTATAAAAATAATTGTGAAAGAAATTCATGGAATATAAAAATTTATAGTAGTATATATTATTGGATAATGATAAAAAGAAAAATGAAACTTCTTAAGAAATAAATAATACATTCAGGTAAAATACAATTATTGAAAACAACACCCTCATAAATTTTAACACTCCCTTTATAATTTAGAAAAATTTACTGAAAATCATAAAATTTGTTAGCTATCACTTATTTTCTCTCCTCACAATGAAACTCCTCAACAATAATAATTTTGATTAGATTCCATCTAATCAATCATACTAAGAAGTATTGAAAGAAAGTGCCCTCAACATTCTTGTTGTGATGAAAACCCCTCTAGAATTGGCTACTGGTAATGCTTGGTTGTGGCAGCTTCTTGAAGATTGCTTTAAGCAGATCAGCGTAGAGAGGAAACTGCACAATTGCATAGAAAGTGACAGGCAAACAAGTGGCAATGTAAACAGGGAATAAGATGTCCTTGTACTTGTCCTTGAGCACGAAGAAATGAGCAAAGCAAAACGAAATGAGCATGGAAGCAATGGAGACGAAGAGAGAGCTGAGGCCGTAGAGGAGCTTCAAGGGCAAGCTTTTCCGGAAGTCCTGGGCCTGTTTCCGGGAGGTCAAGATGGCCAGGAACATTATCAGGGCGGTGACGGAAAAGCAGAGGCCGATCAGGGAGGCGATGGCGAAGGCGTCGAAAGCCGGCTGCCCTTCCAGCTCCGGCTTTCCGTTGTCAGTGCCGCCCGGGACAGAGCTGGAGGTGGCGAACGAGACCCCGGCGATGAGAGCGGCCACCACCGAGCAGGAATTGGAGGTTTCCTTCAGCCACTCGGAGCTCTCCTTCACCAGATCTTTGTGATTCTGCTTGAAGATTTCTCCAGCGGTTTTGTCGTCCTTGTTGGTTCTGAAAGTTAAATGTTCTGGCACTAGGTCTCTCACGTACTGCATGCATTCATGCAGTCATGATCGTAAGATTTATTACTTCATGTGCAGCCGTAATTAACTTGTAGCATGAAAAGGTTAACTTTAATACTATAAATATCAAATAAAAAGAAAAATGCTACCTGATACCACTTGATATCCCACATCATTTGCATGGCAGCACCAGCAATCTGCCATGTCCTTTCACTGCTGCTACTTGTACCTGCTGCCAAATGCAAGACGGTGTTCTCCCTGTTATCCACTTCCAAAATTAAGCTACCAAACAGATTCGTCTCCAAATTCTTCTTCAACACCTCAACAACTTTGGTTTGCCTGTGCTTCACTGCCACAAGCAACACGTTTTCATTGTTGGAGTTGGTTTCATGCACAGCACTCGGTATTTTGGATTGAAGGGCATACACAATCTCCACAATGCCGTTTTTCGCAGCTGCCAAGAATGCAGTCTCCTTCTTGTCAACATGGTGTTCTCCAAATTTGTACCTGATGTTCTTCATTGCCACAACCAGCAGGTTATCCTTCTCAGGGGTGGTAGTGTCATGGAGGGCACTTGGTACTTTGTTTTGAAGCTCCTTCACAAGGTCGACTATGCCAGCTTTTGCCACTGTCACAAATGTTGTTTCCTTCTCATTTTTTGCTGCAGATTCTGTTCTATTATTTTGTTGTTGATTCTGCCCTGAGCTAGCTGCATCCACCGCTGCAAATATATACAGAAAGAGAGAGATAGAACCAAATGCATTTAGATTTAGATATTACTGAATGATGTATGAACTCATAAACTAAAGTGATTATCGCTTACTTTGTAACTGTTGCTGGGTAATAAAGGGTTGCCCCAAGTCACCGTCTCTGTCAACTTTCATAAATGGTTGACCACCAGTGATTCCCATGTACGACTCATAAGGCGTTTTCATAAAAATATTCAAGAGCTGGGGACCCCATTTGTGCTTCTGCCTTATCTTCTTTATTGCTTTCAAGTCTTCGAAGTTATGTACATGCACACACAAGAGGAATCATTTGTGATTAATCCAACTAGGTTTTGCTCAAAATCCATATAATAAAAAAAACAGGGTTATCTCTATGTGAATGAAGACACCGAGGAATGAAGAAAAAAAAAAACCATCAAGTGAGAATGACGTCATTGATTAAAGGTTAGTTAGAAAGAGAGAGACCTACGTACCTTGTGTAGTGACTCCCAATCCAGAGATGCTAAGGAATTTGAATGCTATTCGAACAGCACTCTTTACAAAGCGAACAGAAGTGGCATACTTTCGTTCCACGTAAATTTGTGCTTTTTTGGATTCTTTTTCTACCGGTATATTCCCTGAAATAATAATAATCTTGCGTTTTTAACTTAACTTTTCTAACATTTATTTCACAATGATTATTGAACTAATTTGCAAAACCCGCGTGGGCGATAAAAGTAACAGTATAGCTAAACAATTACATATAACATTAAATTTATAATAATATAGCGAATTTAATATCAATTCAAAGTGCTACAAAATTAAAGGAACTAATACTTTTTATATTATTAATTCATAATGTATATAATTTAAAATAAAAAGGTAATGTTAATTAACATTTGAGAAGTTTACCTTTGGGTTCATGGTCGTCATATTTGTCAACTTTCTCCATGTACGAATTTATAGCTTTCTCAGAATCTAGAGGTTCTACAAGTATACCTTTTCACATGAAAAATAATAGAAATAATCTTAAAAGTGTATTTTTGGTGGTCATTGACACACACGTACTATATATATATATATATATATATATATATATATATATATATATATATAACATAATTAAATATTATTTTGATCCTCCAATATACAAGTTATTAGTTTACAATTATGTATATGTTTTTTATTACCTATGTTCTTTTCCTTAACTGATTATTTTTGTTTTAATTTGAAAATTTAGTTTTCATGTAAATATTTCTATTTAAAAAAATTATTTTAAAAGTTTATAATTATGAAATCTGATGTATTGATTAAAAACCTTATGAGATCAATCACCAACACTTACAGTAGTATAGAATTTGCTTCCACCATGAGAGATTGCTTCCACTCTTGAAGGCTGAAGGTTTGTTGGCAAGAACTTTGAGAGGTGTGACTCCATCTTTGTTTCTTGTGTCCACAAGTCCAGGATAACAATGAGTTATTATAATTGCCAAATCTATCAAACACACACAGAAATCATTAACAAGTAATTATCATACACTCAAAATTTTGATCCAATCAAACTGAATCATTTCACATTAATTTGTTGTCTAATTATTTGTTCGTATACATTAGAGTTATTTTTTAATTTAAAATAGTGATTTGAGAAAAAAAATCTGTTCTAGGTCATTAAAATCTATGGTTAGGGCTTCATTTTTTGGATCTAAAAGACTTATATGTACAGCATAAAATTATTTTCAAAATTTTATTTAAGAAATAAAAACTTTGAAGGAATGAATTGAAGATATAAAACTTTAAATAAAATAATCAATGCAGGAGAAGTAATTTTTTGAAACATTCAGATAGTTTATAAAATACTATGAATTATTGTATTTCTATTATTGATACTATGAATAAGCTTTCAAAGTTAAAAGTGCAAAATGTTATTAGAGAAATAACGTGGTTTTATGTTGTATTTGGATAATGTTTTTTTTTTTAGAAAATTTAAATATATAAAATTTGGATTTATTTTATTTAAAATAATTTAATTTTTTAAATAATTTATTTTAATAAGATAATTTAATTTTCTTGTTTGGATAAAGTATTTCAATTACTATCAAATATAAAAATTATCAAAATTATTATATTGTAAATTAGGTTTAACTCGGAGTACTTGACCTTTATCCGTGGATAAGGATGTATTGAGACGAGACTATGACATAATAGATCAAGTCAAGAGAGATGGAGATGAACTGAACTAATAAGATCGGATCCAATCAAAACAAGTTGTATTAGGTTAGGAAGATTGGGTTAGGTGCCAGGTTGGAATGAGTCAGGTCGTGTTGGACTATATAATGATGAATCAAACTATATTAAAACAAATCAAATCATGTCAAGGAAAATTGGATACAGATGAGTCAGATCGAGTAGTAAGTAAATAGGATATATCAAGATTAGACTGGTTAGGTCAAGTTAAGACAATATGTGTTAGTTAAGAGGAGTCTGACCAAGATGAACTAGGTCAAACTAAGAGGAGTCAATTGAGTTGTATAGGTTGGTGGGTCAAAACCTACAATGACTAGTTGGGTCGAACCTGATCAAGAAGGATTAGATTAGGTTAGGATAAGTCACATTGAAATGGATTGGATTGGGTCGAGACAGGTTGGGTTAGACTAATATAAGATAGATCAGATTAAAAAATAATCGAGTTGAGATAATTTGATGATGATTAGAATGTATTAAGTTAATTCAAATCAGGTCAAGACAGGTAGAGCCTGAAATAGGTCATTCTTATCAAATCAAGATGAGTTGAAAATATTTTAATAAAGATTGAGTCAAAGAAAATATATAAATTTAAAAAAAAATTCAAATTCTTACTTTTAATTGAACTTTGAAAATAAAATATAAATATCTTCGTTAATTTCTAATACTCTATTAAAATGAATTCCCCTGGATAAATTCTCCATTCAAACACGATTGATAATATTTTTTTCTCTAGTATTCTAGTTTCTTTCTTCGATTCTTATACTTTATTTTTTTAAACATTTAAGATGACCTACACAACTTGATAGCGATAAGGTTTACTCACACAACCAGACTCAATTACACAACCACTTTTAATTAACTTGAGTCCTTTTTTTTTTTTCTTGAATTCGGAGCACCCCTATCAATATTCACTCTAAGAACAAGCAACTCACTCTTAAAACAACAAGAATTAATTCTCTCTAACCAATATGTGCTCAAATATGTCTTAACCACTAAGATAGAATAATTTACCTATTTCAGTAATTGAAAATGATTATTAATTCCTAAACTATATTTACACAGTTCAATACCTATTTTAGCATTGTATTTACAATATATATGCAAATTAAAAATAACTAGTTTGTATCGATAACAAAACTACATGGATGAACATGAAGTTAAAAGCTTGCTTACCTAAGAATTCTCTCCAAATGGCATAGTGAAGGATGGTATCCCCATCATAGTTCCTAAGAGGAACATCTAACTCTTTGGAAGCATTGTGAAGGTACACAAAGGTCTCTGTTTGGCATGTAAGCACAGCCCTAAAAAGAGGTGTTTCACCCTTTTTGTTCCTAACCGTAATCAATTCCTTCCTTTCCCCATTTTCCCCAATGATGCACTTGCACATGCCAATGAACCCTCTTGAGGCAGCAAGGTGTAAAGGAGTGTCCCCTCTCTCATTGGTTGATCTCAGTGCACTATCACTCCCCACCACTTTCCCCTCTTCATGGGTCAAGATTGCTCCAACAAGTGCCTTAACAAGATGCACTATCCCATCATTCACTGCCACATGTAGTGCAGTGCCTCTTTCCTCATTGATTCTGATTATGTGGTAGTCACTGTCGTTTCTATATGCAGTAAGAACGCACTCCCATCTTCCTTCCAATACCCACCCTCTGAACAGTGAGATCTGATCCACACTTGTAGATTCTGCTCCTTCTATTATTGTTGATAATTCTAGACATACAAAGGGTGTAAATCTTGGTGTGAGAATGGAAGAATCACATTTCTGAATTGTTTACATTTCATTGAAATCAGGACAACATAGAGTGGGAGAAAGTTTTTATTGAAATTATTCAAATATATAGTAAACCAATCACACCAAACATAGATGTGAAGATGAAACTTTATCTCATATTAAGGAATAAGTTGATCAATATAGAAAAAAAAAGAAGTTAAATTAATAATCGAATGTGCTGGTAGGATCATTTACATGGTTTCCACGTATTCCATGAAGATTTCTCTTGTGTTTATTCCTTCAACTGTCAACGTTAATCATTTGAATAATTTAGGTCATCTTGTAGAAAAGATTAAATAACTTTAAAGATAAACAAACTTATATATCCTATGATGATATATGTTTGAAAAAGATGATAATATATATAAAGAGTAACCTAATAACAAGCAGAATTTGGAAACATTAGAACTAGTTATTATGAATGTTCTGATCTACATTATAATTGTACTCACCAATAATTGTACTCATTCTGCGAGGTTGAAAGCGAAGAACGATGATAGACGTGAAATGGGAGCTAGCTAGCTGTGAGATACTAGGATGAAGGCAAGCTTCCTTTTATAATACCAAAAGCTTGGATGCCCACACACTTCTAATTCACATGTGTTTTCTAGTGAATTTTCTGATAAACATAGAATATACATAGAATATACGATTACAAATACCGTATCATGTCATGATTCTACATGATTATTTTTTTCCATATTTAGCTTGGCATGACAGCGATGCACATTATTTCATATCTGTTAATAGACAAATTTAGGATACCGACTATAATGGTTAGCGTAATTATAGCCTAGAATGTTTCTGTATTTCATGTATATATTGTGCTATCATATTCAATACAAGGAAGGGGTTTTCGGAAATATTTTTATCATGGTATCGGAGCGAACCAAACTCGATATCCAACGACTCGAAAACACGATCGTACTTCTAAAATGGCGAGAGAGGAGAGGCGGTGAAGAAAACACCATCGCCATACGATCCGAGTGCCGGTGATAATCCTGGAAATGTGATTACACAGTACAATTACGAGGAGAGAATTACGAGGAATGGGCAAGGGCCGTGAAGATATCTCTCGCGGCTCGAAGGAAATGGGGTTTCATAGATGGAACTCATAAGGAACCCGAAGAAGACACATCCGAGATAGAAGATTGGTGGACAATTCAATCGATGCTTGTATCTTGGATACTAAACACTATAGAACCTAGTTTGCGTTCCACCTGTTGCATACATGGAAAACGCAAAGGACCTATGGGATGACATCAAGGAACGATTCTCGATCGTGAACGGACCAAGAATCCAGCGAGCTAAAGTCGAGTTGGCGTAATGCAAACAACAAGGAATGACTATGGTTTCCTATTATGGGAAGTTGAAAACGTTGTGGGATGAACTGGCAAATTACGAGCAAATCCCACGAGTGTAGATGTGGGGGATGCAATTGTAATATTATGACGCAACTTGAGGAACGAAGAGAAGAAGAAAAAATTCATCGGTTCTTGATGGGGCTAGATGATGAGGGCTATGGAACTGCATGGTCAAATGTTTTGGCAACGGATCCATTACCCTCGTTGAATCGGGTGTATGCCACCATGGTGCAAGAAGAAAGGGTGAGAACAATCACCAGTGTCTAAAGAAGAGCGAGGAATGATCGTGGGAATGGCTATGCGAGCGGAAACCAGGAACAAGTTGCGCAATGAAGCGAAAGAAAAATCGAGTTGTTTGCATGCAGTGTGGAAGGAAGGGACATGACAAAGGCAATTGCTTCGAGATCATTGGTTACCCGAATGGTGGGGAGAGAGACCACGAACCGATAGAAACGATGGAAAAAATCAACAAAGAACAGGAACCTTCCGAGGGAAAGGAGGAACGGCTCGCGTCAATATGGCGCACACTCGGTGCGGATAACGTTGGTTCAACCGAAAAACCGAAGTAGCGGGATCGAGTAATGAGCAATGGCAGATCTTGACAACGAATGTTGAATTCTCGCAAGGCAAATGAAACCGAAAAGATGACTGGTAAGAAAGCATGTGACTTGTGGATTATTGATAGTGGCGCCTCTAATCATATGACAGGAACACTAGAAAACTTGAGGGAGAGTCGAGCCTTGGAAGGGTGCCCGAGTGGGACTACCAAATGGTGAATTGGTGTCGGCAAACAAAGAAGGATCAGTTTTCCTTGATGGAGGACTGAAACTTAAACATGTTCTATATGTTCCGAAATTGAATTGCAATTTGATTTCAGCTTCACAATTGATGAATGAAGTAAAATGTACAAGTACATTTTACTCGATAGATTTTGTGCAATGCAGGACCACACTTCGAGGATGCCGATTGGAGCGGGTGAACGAAAAGAGGGACTCTATTGGTATCGTGGTGTGAGTGGCATAAAGGCGTATCGGACCAATGCGGAAAATCAACTAGAGATTTGGCACAAGCGAATGGGACATCCTCGCCTACCAGATTGTTAGAAAAATTCCGCATCCGAACAAGCGTGAATAGAAATACGGATACAACTCGTGTGTGTGAAGTGTGTGAGAGATCAAAGCAATGTAGAAACACATTTCCTTTAAGTGATTTTCAAGCATCCAATATATTTGATTTAATACATTGTGATTTATGGGGTCCATATAGAACTCCCTCGTCTTGTGGTGCATCTTACTTTCTCACTTTGGTTGATGACTGTTCTCGAGCCGTGTGGATATATCTCTTGAATAATAAGAAAGATGTGTCACAAACCTTAATGCATTTCATCGCTTTAATAGAACGACAATACGAGAAACAAGTCAAAATATTACGAAGTGACAATGGAACCGAGTTTATGTGTCTTCAACGATATTTTCAGCAACATGGGATACTCCATCAAACCTCATGCACTCGGAACACCTCAAGCAAAATGGGAGAGCCGAACGAAAACATCGACACATCCTAAATGTAGCTCGTGCTCTACGATTTCGGGGAGAACTTCCACTTCAATTCGGGGAGAATGCATTTTGACCGCAGGATACTTGATCAATCGTACACCCTCAACCGTTCTCCATGGAAAAACTCCATATGAAATATTGAATGGGAAGCCACCCACTTATGACCATCTACGGGTATTTGGATGCTTGTGTTATGCACATAACCAAGATAGGAAAGGTGACAAATTTGCAAGTAGAAGTCGCAAGAATGTATTTGTTGGATATTCAATCGGACAAAAGGGCTGGAAATTGTTTGATCCGGAAAGAGAAGTCTTCCGGACTTCGAGAGATGTTAAGTTTGTAGAACATGAATTCCCGTTTGCCTCTCTTGCCCACAGTAGACATTCGGAGGTAGGATTGCCTACTCGTTGATGTTGGCATTGTCGAGGAAGCATTGCCTGGACTTGGTGCAATGAACAATGCGGAACACGTTGTGGAGACCGATGACGTTAACCCCACAACGGAAGATGTGCCCACAACCGAGTTCGGGGAGGGCCACGCCGAATGCCATGAACAAGAGCCTCCCACCCGGATCGTTCTCCCACCGGAACAAACCGACTCTATGATGACAGAACTAGAGGTTCTCGAGGAGCATACTGTCCCCGCATCCCCGGGGAAAGGTCTTCGTGTACGAAAGCCATCCGTGAAGCTTCGTGATTATGTCACTAACACCACTTTACAACTCGGTCCCTCAATTCGCACTCCACATTCGAGCTTCCTCGGGTATGCCTTACAGTTTGACAAAGTACTTAAATTGTGCTAAATTCTCCTTCCTCCACCGAACCTTTCTTGCAGCCCTTCATGCGGAGCGAGAACCCGTGCATTTCTTTGAAGTTGTTCGGGATGTTAGATGGAGAGATGCCATGGCTAGTGAAATTCAGTGCCCTCCAAAGTAATGAAACATGGGACATTACTCCTCTACCTAGCAGGAAGAAGCCTCCGGGTTGCAAGTGGATTTATAAAATCAAATATCATTCCGATGGGAGCGTTGAACGCTTCAAAGCCCGATTAGTTGTCTTGGGAAATCACCAAGTTGAGGGGATTGACTATGACGAGACCTTTGCCCCAGTGGCAAAGATGGTCACCATTCGGACAGGTGTTGGCAAGTGGCAGTAGCCAAAGACCGGGAACTCCATCAAATGGATGTCCATAATGCTTTTCTGCACGGCGATCTTGAGGAAGCTGTGTACATGAAAATACCGCCAGGGTTCTTGGTGTCTCAAAAGGGTATGGTGTGTCGTCTCCGCAAGTCCCTTTATGGTCTTCGTCAAGCTCCTCGGTGTTGGTTTGCCAAGCTCTCAACTGCTCTTGTTCAATATGGATTTCAACGTTCTTTGTGTGATCACTCCTTATTCATCTTTTGCAAAGGAGATGTCGAACTGGTTGTGTTAGTTTACGTGGATGACCTAGTCATTGCTGGCAATCATCATGAAGACATTGCGCAATTCAAAGATTATCTTCATCAATGTTTTCATATGAAGGACTTAGGGAAATTAAAATACTTTCTTGGGGTGGAGGTTGCCAGATCTCCTACAGGAATTTTCTTGTGTCAACGGAATGCGTTGGACATCATAGCTGAAGCAGGATTGCTTGGAGGGAAACCTGTGTCCACGCCAATCGAAGAAAATCATCGTTTAGCATTGGCTGATGGCGAACTACTTTCTGACCCGAGTCAATATCGACGTCTCGTCGGTCGCCTTATTTACTTGTGTTTTACACGACCTGAATTATCTTACAGTGTTCATGTCCTATCTCAATTCATGCACCAACCGCGTCAGGAGCATTGGCGGGCTGCACTCCGCGTGGTACGCTATTTAAAGGGCAGCCCGGGTCAGGGTGTGCTTTTAAAAAGAGAGAGTGACCTTCGTCTTTATGGTTGGTGTGACTCGGACTGGGCAAGTTGTCCTCTCACTCGAAGATCTCTCACCGGTTGGTTTATTTTCCTTGGTCAATCCCCCGTTTCCTGGAAAACCAAGAAGCAACATACGGTTTCTCGATCATCCGCTGAGGCAGAATATCTCCTATGTGTCCACTCATCATCAACTGGCTGATCTCTTCACCAAATCTCTTGGCGCCACTAAATTTGGTTCTTTTTTAGGCAAGTTGGGCATTCATAACCTTCATACTCCATCTTGAGGGAGGGTGATAAACATAGAATATACATAGAATATACGATTACAAATACCGTATCATGCCATGATTCTACATGATTATTTTTTTCCATATTTAGCTTGGCATGACAGCGATGCACATTAATTTCATATCTATTAATAGACAAATTTAGGATACTGACTATAATGGTTAACGTAATTATAGCCTAGAATGTTTCTGTATTTCATGTATATATTGTGTTATCATATTCAATACAAGGAAGGGGTTTTCGGAAATATTTTTATCATTTTCTATTTCTTCTATATAATATATTATTCTGTTTATATAATATAACATTTATTTAACGAAAATGAAGAATATTAGAATTAATATATGCAAATTTTCTTGCATGACAAGCACAAAATGCATATATTAAAACACAAGTTTGAGGAAACCAAAGATACTAATGTCTTTTTCATTTTTTTGTTTTGGCATGAACCAAAGATAAGGCTTGGTATCCATCGTGTCATTATTGTGGTCTTTATCGTATCAGCAGTCCTTTTCTTTAAAGTAGGCTATATTGAAGTGATGCTTAGACTTTTGTCCAGTAGTTTTAAGACGAAAACTTTTTGTTAACAAAAGTTATGTACGTGCAATATTTCTCAAACGGAAGGCAAGTATTATGCTTCACTTCAACCAGAAGACTCGAGTCTTGAGAAAGTGTAATATACATACATATATATATATATATATATATATATATATATATATATATATATATATATATATATATATAAAGAGAGAGAGAGAGAGAGAGAGGTGAGATTGGTTGAGTATACAGTACCATATCCATATATACGTATTAAATTATATGAATAAAAAACAGAAGTGTATTCATGTCTCTGTACATATTTTTTATTTTGATTTATTAAAATTTAATATAAATTAATTTTAAAATATAAATATTTATTATAAAATTATGAATTGTTAAAAATAAATAATTATGAGAGAAAGAGGAGAAAAATGAAAGAAAACATGTAATTGAGAAAATAAGGAAGAAATAATATTTTTATTATTATCTTATATTTGATAGATTATGTATGTCATTTACTCTTTATTTCATGATTTAAGAATATTTTTTAAGTTAATTATTTTTTTCATAAACCATGTATTTAACATGTTTTTGTAAAAAATATATCATAATTCAATTTTTTCTAATTTGTTATGTTTTACATAATTTTAGCATAATAAATAATATACATGTATACATACATATACAATGCATATTTCTTTTCTTTTTTTAGGAGAGGTAATTTGATATAGACTTAATTGATAGAAAGAAATATCCAAAATCATCAAGTTTCACTCTTCTCGAAGCCTAAATTTGTTTGTATAATCCACTTGCGAACGTTATAAATGAAAATTTTAAATAAAGTAAATTAACTTGTACGAAAATCCAATTTAGTTGAATTAAAGGTCAACAGGAATCAAGAATTAAATGCAGTGTTTGATCACTCAAAATAAAGTAAATTTTGAGTGATCAAATTGATATAGACTTAATTGATAGAAAGAAATATCCAAATTGAAACCATCAAGTTTCACTATTCTCTCGAAGTCTAAATTTGTTTGTGCAAGTCCACTTGCAAAACGTTATAAATGAAAATTTTGAATAAAATAAATTAACTAGTTCAAAAATCCAATTTAGTTGAACTAAAGGCCAACGATAATCAAGAATTAAATGCGAGTGTTTGAAAATTTTGAATAAAGTAAATTAACTAATACTGAAATCCAATTTAGTTGAACTAAATGTCAACGGAATCAAGAATTAAATGCAGTGTTGGATAACTCAAAATAGAAAAGAAACATATTATTTTCTCCAAATCAGTCCTAAAAATTTCTCTTCACAAAGAATCTAATTTTGCAAATTTTTATGTGGGAAACGTTTGATTTTATTTTAATTAATTTTAGACTTAATTTCTCGTATTCAATCCCCTATAAATAGAGGTATTATGATAACTCGATCATAATATCTTGCTTTAGAACAAGTTATTGTTTAGTCTCGTTCTCGTTTTTTTTATGTTTTCAATTTTTTATTTAGTTTTTAATTAAGCGAGTTCATCTTCTTCTACATTTCCGGTTTGTTCTCTTTTATTTAATTTGTAATTTCTATTAAATTTTTTCGTATGTTCTCTTTTATTTAATTTATAATTTCTATTGAATTTCTCAATTTATATTATTTTATTTTCTTTATTTATTCAATGCTCATTTTAATTTTTGCTATTTAATTGTTTAGAATTTTTATTTTATTCCAAGTATTGCTTAATTTTCAATTTTTAATTCATAATTTTTTCAATTTCATATCTCAATTTAATTTTAGAATTATCACTTTTAGAAATTTTAAATTTAATTACTACCCTATTTTAGTGTAAAGCAATTTTTATTCTTGTACTTTTAATTAAAAACACTTTATTTTAATTTTTAAATTTTAATTATTTAAATTTTGCGTCAATTTAATTTTAATTACTGCATTATTTTGTTTTAAAACATGTTTTTATTCTTATACTTTTAATTAAAAACACTTTATTTTAATTTTATTAATTTTAGTTATATAAATTATACTTCAACTAAATTTTAGTTATAGTTAATATTCTATAACAATTCAATTTTAATGTTTATTATTCTACATCAATTTATTTTTTTCACTTTTCATCCATCCCCTATTTACTATTATTATAATTTTTAGAAAAATTGATATGTAATAATAAATACATTCCTATAATTGTGTTGTGAGATTCGATATGGTTAATTAGATTGTATTAGTTTAACAACCTCGTTTATTATTTTTATCATTGTATAAAAAAGAGAAATGTGTGATTTAAAGGAGTAAATGAAAGAATATATAATATTGATATAAATTATATATTTTTTCTTTATTTGATGACACGAAAAAACAGTTATAAAAAAGATTTTATTTATATATATATAATTTAATTTAAAATTTCTTATATTAAATCATTATATTTTAAATTGTTTAGGTAAACTTATATTAAATAATTTAAGGTTTTTTAATATTATGTTTGGACAATTTATTAGTAAAATTTTAATTTAATTTAATTATTTATTTTCTAAGTTAAAAATAAGTATGATTACATAATAATAGTAAAAATGATAATTGTAAAAATAATATATTTCATAGTTTTTTATTTATGGATAATATAATATTTTATTTTATGTATGAATATATAATTATGAAATTCTTTTTTATTCTTTTTTTTTCTGAGTAGTTAGTTATGAGTTATAAAGTTTCTTCAATTTTTATAAATCATAAATGTTTTATATCTGTATTATTATTTGCTCTTATAAATATGTTTTTATTGATGTTATAATCTAAAAAAATAATGGTTTTATTTTTCATTTGGGTATGACATGCCCTATGTGTAGAATGAAAAGACAAGTAGTGAATTTCTTTTTGTAAAAAGACGTAAAAACTAATAAATGTATATTAAAATAACAATTTCATAACTTTATAATATTTTTAAATATGTAACATGTTTGTCGAGTCACAATACTAGTTGTACATATAATTACAATTATAATATCTAACGTAAAAAATTTTTTATATAATTTAAATTTAAAAATACTTAATTTGACATTATTAATAATTATGATTTATGACTGAATAAGAACTTTTTCTTTGTTTATAAAATAAAAATAAAAACATATAGTATAATTTATTTTATTTTATTTAATTAAAATAGTTAATTAGACTCATAAAATTAAATAAATATGTTATATATATATATATATATATATATATATATATATATATATATATATAATAGAGGAGAGATTTATTACTCCAAGAATAAGAATTATTCTTACCTTCCATCCTCATAATTCATTTCTTGTAATATTTTTAAATAATAGGTGGTATGTGCATAGAGATTGTGTCTGGTTGGACTCAGGTCCAACTACATGAGTAAAGTGGGTCAAGATAAACCTATTTGGGAAAGATGGACTTGATTGATACCTAATGGACCCAATGTGTAGATAGTACGGAGAATAAGATATTATTGGACCCAATAGATGCGCCAGGAGAAAAACCCTAAAGGAAAATTTGATTATAAAGGGGAAGGAAAAAAAACCTAAAAAAGACATCTCTCTTTTATTCCAGAACATTGGCAACGTGGGACAGGTAAAACTTTTCTTACTCCACATTCAAAACAATCATGATGAATTCGTACCAACAATCAAAACAATTAAGACCCTAACTGGTTTATAGACAAATCCCCGAAGGACTCGTTAGACGCACCCATTGTTCCTCTCTTGCTCCTTCCTCCTCCGTCTCTACAATCGATCCCGAAGGAAGCGGCGTACCGGATCATAAACGATGAGCTGATGGTGGATGGAAATCCGAGGCTCAACCTAGCGTCCCTTGTGACAACGTGGATGAAGCCTGAATGCGATAAACTCATAATGGCTGGCATTAACAAAAACTACGTCAACATGGATGAGTACCCTGTCACCACTGAACTTCAGGCAAGTACCTCACCATTCTCATTCTTCTTATTATTATTGTTATTCTTAATCAATTTAAATCATTTATCTTACTCGCGTTTCTGA
The DNA here is from genome assembly GCA_963425845.1 of Sphenostylis stenocarpa. Taxonomy (NCBI): domain Eukaryota; kingdom Viridiplantae; phylum Streptophyta; class Magnoliopsida; order Fabales; family Fabaceae; genus Sphenostylis; species Sphenostylis stenocarpa. The sequence continues at coordinate 21,413,780 of OY731403.1, forward strand.
ATCCTTCTCTCAACTCATACTCTCTAAAACCATATATAAAATGAGAGATATACGTCCTAACTTTAAATAATATATTATAAATTATATCATTATGTTCTTTAAAGGTACTTTTAATATTTAGATTTATTTATTTATTTTATTTTTATTTTTTTAAATAATTATTTCTCTATTTTTTAGGGATAATTTGTCAAATACATAACAAAATTTGTTACCTAATTTATAAGAGGTTGATATTGATCGTAGTGGTTGAATCACAAAAATAATTCTCAATTTGTTTGGGTAAGATAAAAATTAAAATACTATTTTTATTATACTTTTTAGAATTGAGAAAAGATAAATAAAATATATAATTATTATTCACATTTTAAATATTAATTAATTAGGTGTCTAATATTAAATGAATAAATTTGTTAAAGATATTTTTAGAAAAATGTCTTTAACTTATTGATATACTTAAGGTTAATAATTAAATTAATAAATTTTTTTTAAAGGGTTCGAATAAGTTGAAATTTATATTTTTAATTCATATAATTTTAAAATATCATTTTAATTTATTTGTCTAGAATACAATTAAATTTTACTAATCAATTATAAGGTTATCAAAAATATACTTAACATAATAAGGGGCCAAAAAGTTAAAGAAATAGATTAAATTAGACAAATTAAATTTATAGTCTCACTACAAGAAATATTAAAATTACCGACTGGTCAAAATCACGTCGATAAATGAATATTACCAACTGAACGAGTAATCCATCAGTAATAATTTTATTATTTATTAAATATTTTATTTATTTATAACATATTTTTTTATAGAACTCCCTCCCCTTTATATTAATTATTAATTTTTATAATATTGAATTATTATTCGATTAAGGGAAATGTCATTGGCGGGATTCGAACCTAGTACCTTAGAATTAGAGGTATGTGCATAGAGATTGTGTCCGATTGGGTTCGGGTCCAACTACATAAGTAAAGTAGGTCAAGATAAACTTATTTGGGGAATATGGACTTGATTAATACCTAATGGACCCAATGTGTAGATAGTACGGGGAATAAGATATTATTAGACCCAATAGATGCGTAAGGAGAAAAACCCTAAAGAGAAATTTGATTATAAAGAGGAAGGAAAAAACCTAAAAAAGACATCTCTCTTTTATTCCAGAACAATAGGTAATGCCTTTAATGCAACCTCAAAATAAAGTGTTATGGGTACATTGGACTTCTTATTTATTTTATGATGTGTATAATTTATTTTAATCAGCTTTTTATTTTGATATTTTTATTATTGTTATTATACTTATAAATACTTAAAATTAAATTATTATTTTATGATTTTTTTTATTATCATATGTGATAATTCTAAAAGACATAAATCTTAATATAATTTTTTCATTATTTCTGATAATAAAATATATTAGAGTGAATGTATTCTTCAGCATAGCAACACACTTTGTCGACGATGTTGACTAATTGATATTCGGGGTTCCATATGGTGTCGTGTGATGAAGAGAGAAGTTCAAAAGGAAGATAATGTGCCTATTTATAAAACACCAAATCATACAAAAAATATTTGAGAAAATTAGAGTCATATCCAAATATTATTTGATAATGGATTCAACTTTGCCTAATAATGGATTACATTCAAACGTGATAGAAAATATTTTATATGTTTTCCTTAATTTATGGACGTAGATGTAATTTCACTCCGTTATCCTAATATCGAATTTTGGTTTTCGAGATTACAACCTATTTGATAAGCATATTTTTCTTTTTTATATTGGAATAATGTTTAGATTTTTTGTATTCATATATACATTAGTGCACATAGGCATTTACCTCATTTATTTTCGGTTTTTTACGTGAAAATAAGAATCAACATTAATGCAGAAAAAGTAAATTTGGACTATATAAACACCAATATATATTTACATTAGATATATAATGGATAACATATAAAAATATTTGATAAAAAATAAAAAAAAAACACTAAAATTTACGTCAAATATGGTCATATCCAAGTAAATTTACGTCGATCCTATCACAACAAACGTAAATTTACGTCGGGTGGTGTGTAAGGTCTAACATAAATTTATGTTGAATATAACCACATTCGATGTAAATTTTGACACTTTATTTTTTTAAATATGCAGTTTTATTTTTATTTAGCAACAAAAACTTATATAAAAAACATTTATATATACAAATCTAGTTATGCAGAGTATAACTTAATTATATATGATTACTAAAGTATATCAAACTAAATTACAAAAAATTTAAATATCTATTAAATATAACAAAATTATACTAAATTACATGAGATTAACTACATTTACAAAGTTTTTAAGTATCATAAATTTTGTACAAAAAATCTAGCTTATTGATCCCTTATTTGTAAGATATCATGTTAAGACAATAATGATGAATTTTGAAATACCTGAAACAATAATTTAAGTGTCATCAAGCTGATATGGAACCCCTTATTTGTAAGATATCATGTTCGAGCAATAGTGATAAATCTTGAAATACCTAAAACAATAATTTAAGTGTCATTAATTGATATGAACCCAATCTGCACAAAGGTCGACTTAGGATCTTTAGGGTTAGAACCTTGTAGGAAATTTATGAAATTAGTGATAAGGTGAATTAGAAAGTGGTGAAAATTTTAAGGTTGAACAATTTTTTTGAAACGTCGATATCTCAAGCTATAAAACTCTGTTTGAGGTGATTAAAAAACGAGGTAAAAATTCTCGTTCGAAATTCAATTTTTGCTCAAGAAACACTCAATTTGGATGTGTAGAATGAAAGTTATGACCATGAAATAAATCTGGCCAGGATTGAGTTTTCTGGGTTCTGGTGAAGAAAAGACAAGAGGTGAAAGTGAAAGGTCGAAGGAAAGAATCACTCTTCCTAAGAGAGACAACTCAAAAAGGATGTGAAAGTTCTTTGATATAGCCAAAGAGTTCTTGAATTACTCAAAAATTTAGGAGAATCACTCTCACCAAGATAAAAGAACTAAAATTTAATCACTACAAGAAATATTAAAATTACAGACGGTCAAAATCCGATCGGTAATAATTTTATTAATTATTAAATATTTTACTTATTTATAACATTATTTTTTTTATAGAACCCCTCCCCCTTATATTCTTATTATTTATTATTAATTATTAATTATTTCTCCATATTATATTTTTATAACTTTGAATTATTATCGGATTAAGAGAAATGTCATTGGCAGGATTGAACCCAGTACCTTAGAAGTCGAGATGATACTCCAACCACTAAGCTACTGGAATTTCTTGATAACAATTTACAAATAAATTATATTTATATACAAATATACAAATACATTTATATATATTTATATATATTTATATATATTTATATATATTTATATATATTTATATACATTTATATATATTTATATATTTTTTTTATATATTTATATATATTTATATATATTTATATACATTTATATATATATTTTTATATATTTATATATATATTTATATATATTTTTATATATTTATATATATTTATATATATTTATATATATTTATATATATTTATATATATTTATATACATTTATATATATTTATATACATTTATATATATTTATATATATTTATATATATATATATATTTATATATTTATATATATTTAAATATATTTATATATATTTATATATATTTATATATATTTATATATATTTATATATATTTATATATTTTTTTATATTTATATATATATTTTTATATTTATATATTTATATATTTTATATTTTATATTTTATATTTTATATTTATATATATTTATATATATTTATATTTTATATTTATATATTTTTATATTTTTATATTTTTATATTTTTATATATTTATATATTTATATATATATATATATATATATATATTTATATATATTTATATATAATTAAATATTTATTTTTAAAATTACTTAATTTAATAAATTATTATAAATTAATCTAATTATGATTAAATTAAATTATTAAATAAAAAATATTTTATTTTTTAATTAGTGAATAATTAAATTATATTATATAATTTCTCAGACGGATTTATCCGATCGGTAAATAATTTTTAATTTACATATGAATTTACCGAACGGATATATCCGTTGATAATTACTTGTTAATTTATCGACGGATTTACTGAACGGATATATCCGTCGGTAAATTCATCTATAAATTACAGACGGATTTATCGACGGATATATCCGTCGGTAACTAATTATTATTTTACCGACGGATATATCCGTCGGTAACATCAAATTTCACAAATATTTTATATCCGTCGGTAATTTCCGTCGGTAATGATTATTTTCCGACGGCTACAATTCCGTCGGTAAATATCCGTCGGTAATACGCGATTTTCTTGTAGTGAATATTTCTGAATAAAATTCAACTTGTCATTTCTGATAAAAATTATTCAACTTATATGAAAGCTTTTGTCATCAAAGTTACAAAGACTAATTATCCATTAATCTAGGAATTGAAAATTACTTAATGGAGGTAAATAAATGCTAATAATGATCCATTAACCTAGGAATTGAAAACTACTTAATGACTGATTATAACTGAATTTTTGGCAACCAAAAGTCAATCAACTATGCACCTTCTTGATCTCCCAAAGAGGCTGATACCTATGTTTCCAATTGGGCCCTTATTACAACTTGAAATAAAACCAAACTAAATCCATTAATTGATTAACCCAAAACATAATTTGGTCAACCAATTTTATAAAAAATTGGATCATTATTTAAACAAACTTAAAGACTGAGACATAGTGACGCATTAGTCCTCCTCCATTTGGGCCATGATGTACTTTACAACTTTGATCTTTTCTCCTTGAAATGTGGGCTTGTATTCAAATAATATGGATAACACTTTTTGAAGAACTTCCTTTGTTTCGCTTACTCTAGCTTTTGTCATAGGTTCTCCACGTCTTTCAAATGGATTTTTACCCTTGATCATGGTCATGTCCCCATCATTAACATAAAATACTGATAAAAACAAATAAATTTAACTATTATTAAAATTACATTTGTCTAATAATCAGTAGTACTCGCACAAACTATGATTCTTATCCAATACATGACATAGTAGACACATTCATACAAGTTTGTTTGCCTATTACACTAAAATGAGAAATAAAACACAATCCTATTTTTAAAGTTTATATATAACATGATAAAGATATACAATATATCTTTTTCTGTTATTTTTCGGTTACTGTTAGTTTTCATGGTTATGATTTTTTGTTTAAACTGTTATAGCTTGATCTTATATATTCAAGCTTCTCCTTTGTAATAAAGTAGTGCAGTGTTTCTATACATATGAATATATCTTCTCTTCCTAACATGGTATCAGTGTAATCCCGCTCCGCGCTTCTCCTTCCTTTTTCTTTTCATGGCGTCTCTATCTTCTTCTTCTGATCATCTTACTAATCCTGCCAACCCTCTCTTTCTTCATCCTGGAGAAAGTCCTGCTGTTATTCTTGTTTCTCCACCCCTTAACCAAAATAACTACCAGCAGTGGAAGCATGACTTTCTTGTTTCTCTTGAAACCAAGAATAAGGAGAAATTTGTTCTTGGCACTCTACCCTGTCCACCAGAAAATGATCCTCTCCGTGAAGCTTGGAGACGCTGTAACAAGATGGTAATAGCTTGGCTCACCCGTTCAATGACCAGTGAAATCAAGCAATCCATCATGTGGATGGATAATTCCGCTGACATTTGGAAAGATCTTCTCCAACATTTTTCTCATAATGACAAGTTTCGTATTGCTGACCTCCAAGAAGATCTTCAAACCAGTAGACAAGGTGATTCTACTATTTCTCAGTACTACACTCGTTTGCAAATTCTCTGGAAAGAGCTTTCTTTGTATAGGATTGCTTTGGTTTGCAATTGTGTCTCCTCCTGCACCTGTGGTTTAATTACTAGAATCCAAAAGGAACATGGTGATGATTGTGTGATTAAATTTCTTCGCGGGCTTAATGATGAGTACTCTCAAGTTAGAACTCAAATAATGCTTATGGAACCTTTGCCGAATTTGCTCAAGGTTTTTTCTTTAGTTTTGCAACAAGAACGGGAATTCACTGGTTCTTTTTCTGTCTCATCTCAAGATTCTGTAGCCAATGCTATTTTTCAAGAAACCTCTAATAAATCTTCTCGTGGAGGTAATTCTAATTCTCGTGGTCGGGGAAGATTCAGCAAAACTGGTGGACACAATGCAAAATTTTGTGATCATTGTCAAAGGACTAATCATACTTCAGAAAACTGTTGGATCAAACATGGGCTTCCTCAAGGTTATCACCAAAACAAAGCTAAATTTAATCCTCCAAAACCGTCTGCTTGCATGGTTGATACTATGTCTACCACCAAGATGGATGTTTCTGTCACCAAGAATGAGCAAACTAATGTTCAACATGGTTTCTCCAAAGCACAATATGATGCACTTCTTGCTTTAATTCAACCGTCACAACAAGCATCTTTTAACTCTGCTGTTGTTCACCAGTGCACCATACAATCCACAGGTTCTTTCATCCCTTCTACCTCTTGGATTTTAGATAGTGGTGCCACTGACCACATTTCTCCTTTTAAATATTCTTTTCAAAATCTTAAACCTATTCCTCCTGTCTCTATTTGCCTACCAAATAAACATTCTGTCACAGCCAATTTTTCAGGAACAATAATCTTGGGCAATATTATTCTTCATGATACCCTTTTTGTTCCCAATTTTAGTGTTCAGATACTTTCCATATCTAAGTTAATTAGCTCTTCTAACTATCTTGTTACTTTCTATCAAAATCGTTGCTTAATCTTGCAGAGCAATACCTTTCGGATGATTGGAGTAGCTGAAAAGTATAAAGGCTTGTTTTATCTCACTAACAGTTGCAATTTGAGTTTATCAAAAGCAAGTGATTCTTTGCAGCATTCTGTTTTCATTAATAATACTCAATCTTGTAATCTGTGGCACATGAAACTTGGTCATCCATCTAATAAAATTCTACAAATTCTTGCTTCTCAAAATCCTATTTTTTCTTCCTCTCCTATTACTGTCTGTGATGCTTGTACTTTTGCAAAACAAAGACGTTTACAGTATTATCCTAGCCCAACCAAATCTACTCATTTCTTTGATTTAATCCACATTGATATCTGGGGTCCCCTTTCTATCATTTCTATTGAAGGATACAAGTATTTTTTAACTATAGTAGATGACTATAGTAGGTTCACTTGGGTTCTTCTTCTTAAAACCAAAACTGACGTGAGAAATTTATTTCAAAACTTCATTATTTTAACTGAAAACCAATTCTGTTACAAGTTAAAAAGAGTACGATCAGATAATGGCAAAGAATTTTTTCTCAATGACTTTTATGGCTCTAAAGGAATACTTCATGAAACTTCATGTGTTGCAACCCCACAACAAAATGGAATTGTTGAGAGGAAGCATCAACATCTTTTAAATGTATGTAGAGCTCTTCTCTTTCAAGCACAAATGCCTAACATATTCCGGTCATATTCTCTTAAACTTCTTGTGTATATCATCAATCGGTTACCCACACCTTTTTTGCAAAATAAATCACCATATCAACTTGTCTATTACTGTAAAACCTGATTTTTCAAACCTCAAAGTTTTTGGTTGCCTGTCATACGCTAGTACTCTTGTTGCAGGAAGAAATAAATTAGATTTAAGAAGTCTAAAATGTGTTTTTCTTGGTTTCAAACCTGGTACCAAAGGGTATGTTCTGTATGACATCCATTCAAAATCTATTGTTGTCTCCCGTAATGTCATTTTTCATGAAACCATTTTTCCCTTTTCTAACCGTTCACTATCTTCTAATTCTTCTACCTCGATACTGATTTTTCTTCTCAAAGCAATGATTTGTTTGATTTTATTTTGCCAATTTCATCTACCACGAGTTACTAAAAATAATACAGATTGCACACTTGCTCTTGATGGTTCTCAAATTCAAGCTAATGATAATTCTCAAGCCCTTGCTCCTATTAACAGGACTTCAAATCGTGTTAAAAACAAACCCAAATACTTAAATAGTTACTACTGTGGTTCTGCTTCCACTGTTCACTCACCTTTCTCAACTCCACATCCTATATCTCAATTTCTTTCATATGATAAATGTTCGTCTAATCATGTTTTTTTTGTCACAACATATCTGCCCAAGATGAACCTTCTTCCTACAAAGAAGTCGCTCAAAGTAACTCGTTGGAAAGAGGCAATGGTTGCTTGAAATAGATGCTCTTAACGAAACCAAACTTGGACATTAGTTTCTCTTCCTCCTGGCAAAAATACTATTGGTTGCGAGATGGGTTTATAGAATCAAACATAAAGCGAGATGGCTCGGTTGATAGATTCAAAGCTCGTTTGGTTGCCAAAGGGTTTACCCAAACCGAAGGAATTGACTATTTAGAAACTTTTTTCTCCTGTTGTAAAGCTTACCACCGTCAGAATTGTTCTTGCTCTAGCCACTGCTTCTCATTGGTTCATCCATCAATTGGATGTTGATAATGCCTTTCTTCACGGTGAGTTGGATGAAGAAATCTACATGAAGCCTCCACCTGGCCTATCTCTTCCTCATCCAAAGCTTGTTTGTAAGCTTAATAAGTCTCTTTATGGACTTAAACGAGCCAGCAGAACCTGGAACAACAAGCTTACTTCGAGCTTCTTTTTCTCGGTTACTCTTAAAGTGTTGCAGATTACTCTCTCTTTGTTAAGTCCTCGGGTTACGCTATCACGGTTCTTCTCGTTTATGTTGATGATGTTGTACTCACTGGCAATGACTTATCCGAAATTCAAAAGGTTAAAAACCATCTTCATGCTAAATATCATATTAAAGACCTTGGCCCTCTTAAATACTTTCGGGACTGGAAGTTGTTCGAACACCAAATGGATTGATTTTAAATCAACGCAAATATTGCTTGGACCTTATATCCGAAGCAGGTCTTCTTGGTTGCAAACCTGCGCCTACACTGTTGATCCTGCCATCAAATTACATGCTCGATGAAGGAGTGTTACTTGTCCGATCCCTCATCTTATCGCAGACTCATTGGCGAGACTTTTATATTTGACCCACACAAGGCTTGGTATTTGTTTCGCTGTTCAACAACTCAGCCAATTCATTTCTTCCCCACGGGAACCTCACATGCAACAAGCTTTAAGAATTATTCGTTATTTGAAAAATGCTCCAGGATATGGTCTGTTATATCAGTTCAATACCACTCTTACAGTTCAATCTTTTTCAGATTCAAATTGGGCCACATGTGCCACTACTCGTCATTCAGTTTCTGGGTTTTGTATCTTCTTAGGTGCATCTCTAATTTCTTGGAAATCCAAGAAACAGACCACTGTCTCACGGTCCTCAACAGAAGCAGAATACCGTTCACTAGCCTCTTTGACTTGTGAACTCCAGTGGCTCCAATACATCTTCCAAGATCTGCATTTTTCCATTCCCACTCCTTATGCTACTTTTTGTGATAACAATTCTGCCATCCAAATAGCCAAAAATCCTACTTTCCATGAGAGAACTAAACACCTTGAAATAGATTGTCATCTTATACGACAAAAACTCCTTGACGGTCTTATTCATCTTCTTCACATTCCTTCAACCCATCAACTTGCAGATGTCTTCACCAAGTCTCTTCATCCTGCACCTTTCCAGCATGCCACTTCCAAGCTTGGCCTTCACAACGCTTATGCCCAGCTTGAGGGAGAATGATAAAGATATACAATATATCTTTTTCTGTTATTTTTCGGTTACTGTTAGTTTTCATGGTTATGATTTTTTGTTTAAACTGTTATAGCTTGATCTTATATATTCAAGCTTCTCCTTTGTAATAAAGTAGTGCAGTGTTTCTATACATATGAATATATCTTCTCTTCCTAACATAACAATAATTATAACTTTAATAATTTTCTAACCATGGGATAAATGAAGTACAAATTTTTTTATTTACTTCTTCCACTTAAAATATTTCTTCTAGAGACGACTTTACGATTCCAATTGAAATAAAGACAAATATTAGGTAATATATATATTTAAACTTTTAAAACTTAATAAACAAAAATAAAGTTACAATTTTATCATCAATGGCTCGTGCAAACTCGGAACTCGTTTGTTCAGCGAGATCTTATACGAGCTATCTTCCACATCTCATAGCACGGGGGTGTGGAGACGCAAGGTCAGTAGACTCAATCCCTGCTGACTCTACTCTAGCATTCATGAGAACGGAGTGCATCATTCAGCTTTTGACATTCCTGGGCAGTTAGTTTTTAATCTTACAATGTAAATAAAAAAGATTAGACTAGTACATTAAGTACAATTAGTGTAAGAATAACTAACAACTAACCTACCAAGAGGGGTCCAACTAACTGACACGAAATTGCAACTAATCCTCTTCACTAATCTGATACTTTAGGCAGAGAGATTCATCTTGATACTTTTCAAATACATACTCTCATGTCAAGAAAGTCTTAAAATCCCTTCATCTAGTGACAATGGATGATAAAATCTTCTTTCTCATCACCTTAGTGTTAGGAATGTCAAAATTTTGTTGTTAAATTCAATTATTAATATATGAAGTGTTCAACAAAAGTGAAAATACATGAATATCTTACCACATGAGATTCTTCTCAGTTTGCTTAACATCATTCCAAAATAGAATAATAATAGAAACATAGTGTTGCTAGGAGTTCCAAATAACTCCTAAACTTTGCAGCATTTAGGTCTGACGCCTTACAAAAAAGTGAATTGACGTCAATTTGTGTCATCTTCCTAACAACACGACCCACTGTCAACCCCTTCAATCGGGTAATAAATCTACATCCGCTCCTACCACTAGCATACATCGAATCCAACATAATCTTGAAAAAAAAAACAATGATTAATAAATTACAACAAAATGAATACATATTCATATTTTTAAATATATATATATATATATATATATATATATATATATATATATATAAACAACAAAGAATATGGGACTCAAACAAATAAACTGTAGAAATATAATAATGCAGTGTATAAATCATAGGTTCACTCAAACAAATAAACGAACAACAACAAATAATAACAGTTTAATCTCAATAACAATGTAATGGAGACATTCATTCAATATCATAATTGAGATCCCTAAAAATAATCACGGATTCAATTTACACATAAAATTAGAGATATAGATTTTTAAACTCAAAGATACTTAAGACATTCTAAAAATTGAATTTAATTGGAGAGAAATGTCAACCACCACAAAGGGGATACAATGCAAGTGTTGTTGTCGCTCATCGTGGTCAAAAAATACTTTTGGACGTACTGCAGTGGTCGATGTCGTCGTTATTGACTAAAAACCCGGAATGTGAGGAAGAAGAAACTCAAGATGAAATAAAATGCAGAATTTACGTCGGACCTCGAAGAATCGACGTAAATTCTCCCCCTATTATTTTCAAAAATATTATCGCGTTTTTTAAGTTAGTTCTTTTATAATCCAATAAAAAAAAAGTGACGTAAAAACCCTAATTTTAGAGGCTTTTAATTGCACCATGGTAAAATTTAGAAAGAAGGCTTGATGGGGTGGCTTTAAGTCTATGATAGAGTAAGTATTATATATTATATACCCATATTTTTGTTTTTCTTTATTAATTTTATATGTATTTAATTATAAATGTAAGTATTATTATTATTGTGTTCTAAAAGAAACGAAATTAATTTGTTATGTAGTTCATTGAATATTATTAAAAAATAATATTTTTTTGTGACAACCAGAATTCATCACAAATTATATCAAATTGTTTTTCACCATCAACCAAAAATCGCCACAAAATTTGACTAAAAAAATTTTATAACAACATTTTTAGCATTTGACTAAAAATTTTTTTTAACAACAATTTTAGCATTATCACAAATTGTGACAACATAAATAATGTCACAAATTCTTAAACAACATCACAAATGGTTTTCGTCATAGAATTTTACTTGATTGTAGTAGCTTAAATGAGAAAAACTATCATTTAAAGTGGAACTTCCTTAAACGAGCATTGCATTTCCAGTTTTATTATTCAGTTCAAGCATCTTCTAGATTGTTTAAGCAAGCACTGCTTAAGCATCAATTTAGTCACTTAAGCATAAACTATTTACATTTCGTTTAAGCGATTATCACTTTTAAGAAAGAGGTAATGGCTAAAGCGAGTCTCTAATCACCTAAGCAAAGCTCTAGTCTTCCAAGCGAGAGAAATGGAGTATTTCAACTTTCAAACAATCGCTCAAGAAAAGCTTGAGTGACTTAAGAAAAATTTGTTCCGTTTAAGAGAAACTTACTTGAAGATACTAATATGACATTCAAGCAAACATCGTTTTAAGCGGAATTTATTTAGCTTAAGCAAGTGAGTATAATAATAAATAAAAATATTAAAATTGTAAATGAAGAATAGTTTGAAGCTTAGAAAATTAAAAGGATGTTGAAAGAATATAATAAATATAAAATAATAATAACTTTACATGAATTGCTCAAAAGCATGAAAATTAAATAACATAATCTCAAGGGTACACAACTTAGAATGAATTAGTGATCAATATCATCTAATTCTTCTTTATTTTCGTGTTGGACTTTAGTAGGAGCTTGGATTAGCATGACAGATTGGATTGCTCTTGGAAATTGGACTAGTGCGGAAGACTAGTTGAAATTGTAACATAAGTCATTTGTTTAGAAACCAATATCATTTTTTTCAAATGTTTATTTTCTTCAAATAGGTTGATAACTAATATTTTCATCTTGTTATATTCAAATGATGTTATCCCATTTAATGAAGAAGAAAGTGAAACTTTCTATCTATTTGTCACAGATCCAATTCATACACTCTTCATCTTTTATCCATGCCTCCAACAACACCATAATATTCTTGAATAAGTTCCAACAAGTTGGAGTTGTATCCGCAATTGCCGCTTATTTCTAAAGATAAATACAAATTGAGTGTACGTAGGGATTGAAAAAAAAAAAACACGTAAATAACTAATATAAAAACAATTAAAATTACATACCAAATGTTTAAAATGCTCTGATGTGGGGATTAATTCAGCTGTATGCAATGAATCATTAGAAGCATTCCTATTTTGAGTATTAGTTTTTCTTTATTCTACCAATTTTTATTCTACACCATTTCTAATGTAATTGTTATGTCATTGCTGTAGGAATTGAATCTCCAACATCAACTGCACGTCACACCCACTACATAGCATTTAAATACACTTCATATGTTTTGTGTTTGTATGTGCAATGAATTTGGGGGTTATGTTCGGGCAACCACTTGTACTTTCTCCACATAACAAAATTATTTATCAATAATATTTGACAAGTATAAAATTATATTAAAAATAAAAATATAAGAAATATATACCGTAATTCTTCCCACCATATTTGGAAATTCACTCTTAATCTCCTGTATATTTCCCAATTTCTTTTAAACTTCCCGTTTATTATCCTTGTTATTTCACGTGTGGGTTGAATATGGTTCAAATTTGTAAAATACAATATTAAATAAAATTACATTTAAATACATAAACAACAAATGAAGTTGAATATTTTAAAGATTAATTCAAGTTTACTTAGGTATTTGATGGTTCTGGACGAATCCATCTGCAACCTTCAAGGTCTAAAGTTCCAATATCAAGAAATTGATGGATACATACGAGATGATGCTACATTCAGGAAGGCTATAAGTAGATGTTGTGATGATGGAGGGCTAATGTCAAATAAATTAATAAAAAAAAAATTATAGGTGGTCTTGGAATAGGAATTAGTGGTCCAGAAAAATGTTTAGTACGTAGGAATGGGGGTGTGAGATGTATAGTACGATAAAGGGTATACCAGAAGTCAATGCCCTGCATTCTCCATACTATTTCTTTAGTATAAGATAACAATTTTTTTTTTTTAATGTATAGGCGCAAACAATTAAGTTATTAAGACATAAATATATTAAAACATACAATATTATAAGTAGAGAAAATTTACATAAATTAAAATTCTAATATATCCTTCAACAATATTGTAAATTATTTTATGTGTAAAAATTTATATTTAATCATCATTATCTTCATTTTGTTCTCTTTTTCATGTTCATGTTCATCGTTATTATCATTATTTTCTAATTAATTTTCATTTTCTTTAAAGTGGTAATATTATTAACAAGCCGTTCTTTCAAGTTATGATTGGCAAGATGAAGTGATCTTAATTGTATATTGTCATCTTAGTATACAACTTCTTTCTCATTGGATTCTATATGATTACGTCCCTTAATTTTCTTGACACCTAACCAACCTGTTTGGCCTCTTGGAAATGATGTAAAATCCCTTATTTTTCATGACACCTAACCAATCTATTTGACCTTTTGGAAATTATGTAAAATACACTTGTTGGCTTCTTCAGCAAAGACAAATAGATTAAATTGTGATATTTTCTATTTTTCTTAATTTCAACATAATCATCTACTTTTTTTTCATTAAAAGTGCAGTCAAACCACTCACGTTTAAATAAAATAACTTTTTTTTTGGCCGAACAATGTACTTGTTGTATTTATATAATTTATTATATATATATATATATATATATATATATATTATATAAATTATTATTCTCTATTTGTTATGGATTAACATTAATTAATAAATTAATTATTTGTAATTATCAATTATATTACACATAATCAATTTTATAATTAATAATTTAATTTGGGTTTTCGATGAACGGTCCGTGATGGGTTGGATTGTTCAGAATCAGTTACTTATTGAGAGATCCATGATCTCTACTGATAGGTGGATAAAAACTGATACCCCATTAGTCAGTTTAACGTGTGACAATAAAACCTATCAGAAAGAGAGCAATATTCTCTCATACGCATTCAATGGATTCTTCAACAATTCCAGGTACACAATCTTTTGAATATATTATATTTATTGTATCTTATATTATTATGTATTTCGGTCAATTGGTATCAGAGCTGAAAGATACAGAATATAATTGTTCATTATTTTTTGTAGAGTGTATCATAAATTTTAATAATTATTCATTATCAGAAAGCATGAAAATTTAATTTTCTCGTTTGAGTTCAAATTAATTGAGTAAGGGGCGAATTTCAAAATTCTTTCCCCAAGCAAAGAACTCTAATTATAAAAATTAAAGTTTTTTGTTCTGTTTTACCCCTAAATCTGTAATAAGAGGTTGAACCCTAAATTTTTCGAACCTCTTCTTCCCGCGCGTCTTCATTCTATGTTTTCTGGTTTCACTAGTATGGTGGCGGCGACGGTGGTTTACGCACCGCGCGTCTTTGTCCTTCGTCGTGGCTACGCCTCTGTTTTCCGGTTTCACTGCATGGTGGCGGTGACAGTGGTCTACGCACCGGCGTGGTGGTCTACGACGATGGGTATCTGCGTCGTCGTCTTCCTCAGCGCACCTCCTGTGTGCGCGTCCCTGCCGATGAGTACCAGTGGCCCGCGAACTCGCTTCACCTCCGCTGCACATGCGTCTCCCTTTATGGTGGCTGACGTGGCTTTGCACGTTGTGGGCGTGGGCGTGTCAAGTTCCAGTGGTTTGGCTTTGCACGTTGTGGGCATAGTACGAACGGCCGTGGAAGAGAATTCAGCATTAAATCCCACTAACATATTATTTTGTTTTTATAAAATTATATATATAATAATAAGAAAAGATGAATTTGAAAACAAATAATATTATTATGTTTTTCTTAAATTTTTTATTATGAAGGAAAGCTGGATCAAGAGGTTTTGTGAATGAGCTTGTTTGGCTGAGAAAAGTTCCCGGGCCTAATCCGTAAAATTAAGGACCCTTATTATTATTATTAATTCATGCATCACATAATTTTTTTTTGTTAAGAATAATATAATTTTATATGATTGTAAACTCACCTATCGTGGGTATAGTTGTATAAAATTTTGTGAACATAAAATAATTTAATTATTTTATTTAATTTTATATTACATTAATATTAATTATGCCCTATCGGTATTTTATTGTTAATGTATTTTTTTTCAATGTAATTCTAAATTTTATTATGTCAATTATTTGTCTTGTACCTTATCGGTATTAGATTTCTTGTGACATGAGATATGCATTGTATTCTTAATTTTATTTTAATTATATTTCTTATTTATTATGACTCGGGACCCTTAGGCGGGGTCATAGTGAATGAGAAATTTGATATTATAGGCATGTTTTGTTGTGTATTCAGAAACATTTATTTTGTTCATTTGCACAATAATTGTGCGTATTAAATGTTTCTTTGTTATTTTGATACCAGCTTCTTTGCCTATGCAATTGACTTCGATCAAAACTTTAAATGGGACAAATTTTGAGGATTGGAAAGAATCTCTGGATTTGTATTTGGCAATTACTAATATGGACCTTTGTTTGAGAGAGAACGAGCCTCCAGCTCTTACTCCTGAGTCCACTACTGTCCAAAGAGCTTATCGTGAGAAATGGGAACACTCAAATAGGGTGTGTTTGATGGTGATGAAATACACCATGGAGAAATCTATTCGACAAAGCATTCCGGATGCTGATAATGCTAAGGTTTTTCTGAGATCAGTGGGTGAGAAGTTTAAGACTTTTGACAAAGCTCAAAAGGGTCAATATCTGTCACTTCTTGAGAAGACCAAATATGATGGTGTCAGTGGTGTTCGTGAACATATGATGAAGCTTGTGCACTATTATAATAAACTCAAATCTTTAAAGGTGGAGCTTGGTGACAGTTTTTTGATTTGGCGAGGTTATGGAATCACTTCCTTCTCAGTTTGATGTGTTGAAGACTTCTTACAACGCTCAGAAGGAGGAATGGACAATTGATGAGATGATAGATATTATTTCCCAAGAGGAAGAATCTATTAAAAAATCCAAGCCGCATAGTGTGCAATTCACAGCTATTACTTCAGGTACTAAACCTGTTAAAAAGGGTTTCAAAGGCAAATCTCGCCATGAAAAGAGGAACACAGGGAAATCATCAGTAAGTTTGGAGCCTAAGAAGAAGTACTTTAAGGGGAATTGTGCCTATTGTAAGAAATTTAGGCATAAGCTAACTGACTGTTATATTCTTAAGAAGAAGAATGCTGATAAGGAAGGTAAGCACATGTATGTTCTAGCTTGTTTTGAATCCAATGTTGTTGATGTTCCTCCCAATTCTTGGTGGTTTGACTCGGGTGCTACTATTCATGTTGTGAATTCTTTACAGGGGTTCACAAGCCTGAGAAAACCAAGTGACCTTGAATCCAAGATCATCATGGGAGATGGAGCTAGAGCACAAGTTGAAGACATAGGAGTAGTGTCTTTAAATTTACCTTCTGGACATGTTTTGTTATTGAAAGATGTTGTTTATGTACCTTCTATGCGAAGGAATTTAATTTCAGTTTCAGCTTTGGATAAATGTGGCTACACTTTTGAATTTGGCAATGGAAAACTTGTTATTTACTTCAATTCAATTATTGTTGGCTTAGGAGTTTTATGTGATGGGCTTTACATGTTAAATCTGAATGACATGTCTGTTAATTCTATTGTTGGACATAAGCGTAGTAGAGTTGATGAAAATTCCTCAATGTTGTGGCATAGACGTCTGGGGCATATTTCTAGACCTCGGATTAAGAGGTTGATTAAAGAGGGTATTCTGCATGATCTGAATTTTTCTGATTTTGATACTTGTGTTGATTGCATTAAGGGCAAGCTTACTGCAAAAGTAAGAAATGCAGGTGCAAACAGGTGTGATGATGTGTTGCAACTTATTCACACTGATATGTGTGGACCTATGACACCCATTTCCATGGGTGGATATAGGTATTTTATCACATTTATAGATGATTATTCCAGATTTGGATGGATAGATCTCCTACAAGAAAAGTCAAGTTCCTTGGATGCTTTTAAGTCTTTCAAAGTTGCTATTGAGTTGAAAACTGGAAAGAAGATAAAATGTGTAAGGTCTGACAGAGGTGGAGAGTATTATGGCAGATATGATGAGACTGGAAGAAATCCAGGACCTTTCGCTAGATTTCTTAATGAATGTGGTATTGAAGCTCAATATACTATGCCGGTACTCCTCGGCAAAATGGTGTTGCGAAAGGAGGAATCGCACTCTTCTAGATATGGTGAGATGTATGTTGAGTCATTCCTCTTTACCGAATTTCCTTTGGGGAGACGCTTTAAGGACTGCTGTGTATATTCTTAATCAAGTACCTAGCAAGTCTGTTTCAAAAACTCCTTATGAGCTTATGACTGGGAAGAAGCCAAGTTTAAGACACTTTCATGTGTGGGGTTGTAAGGCAGAGGTGAGACCTTATAATCCTCAGATGAAAAAACTTGATCTTAAGACTGTCAGTGGATTCTTCATTGGCTATTGTATCGGTTCTCGTGGTAGCAGATTTTATTGCCTTTCTCACTCCATCCGAGTTATTGAGTCTGACCGTGCGATATTCTTTGAGGATGATTTGGACAGTGGGAGCAGTGTGCCACAACCAGTCACTCTTAGAGAAGACCGTGTTGTTGTTCCCGTACCATCCAATTTTTTTCATGCAGATAATATGATTCCAGTTGTTCGTGATGAAAATGATTCGGTTCCAGATTTTGTTGATGCTACATCACATATAGTAGATGAACAAGTTCATGATGATGTGACTGAAGAGGTTCCTTTGAGGAGATCTCAAAGATTACGCAAGTCTTCTATACCTGATGATTATCAGGTGTATCTTCAAGAGCATGAATATGATCTTAATGATGTTGATGATCCAACTACTTTTAAAGAGGCTATCTCTAGTTCTCATGGTTCTGATTGGTTAAATGCTATGCATGATGAGTTAGCTTCTATGGCCCATAATGGAGTTTGGGATCTTGTGGATTTGCCACTCGGTTGCAAACCAGTTGGGTGTAAATGGGTCTTCAAGACTAAGCGTAATCCAGATGGAAAAGTTGAGAGATATAAAGTCAGACTTGTAGCAAAAGGCTATAGTCAGAGGGATGGCATTGATTATAAAGAGACTTTCTCACCCGTCTCTACTAAGGATGCTTTTCGTGTGGTTATGGCTTTAGTAACTCATTTTGATTTGGAACTTCATCAAATGGATGTCAAAACAACTTTTCTTAATGGAGATTTATTTGAGGAAGTGTATATGATTCAACCTGATGGTTTTGCTAATAAAAACAATGAGCATTTGGTTTGCAAGTTAAAAAAGTCTATTTATGGGTTGAAACAAGCTTCTAGACAATGGTATTTGAAATTTGACCAGGTGGTCACTTCTTTTGGCTTTAAGGAAAACGCCTCGGATCAATGCATTTACTTGAAGAAAAATGAAAGTCATTTCATCATTCTTGTTTTATATGTTGATGATATTCTTCTTGCGAGTAGCAGTGTTGAACTTTTGGCTGAGACAAAGTCTATGTTAAATAGTCATTTTGATATGAAGGACCTTGGTGATGCCTCTGTTGTTCTGGGCATTCAAATTTTTCGTGACAGGTCACGTGGCATTCTTGGATTGTCTCAAAGAGGATATATTGATAAAGTCCTTAAACGGTTTAACAAGCATTCTTGCTCCTCATGTGCAGCACCTGTTCAAAAAGGTGATAAACTCTCTAAATCTCAATGTCCTAAAAATGATAATGATAGAATTGAAATGGAAAAAATTCCATATGCTTCCGCTGTTGGTAGTTTAATGTATGCTCAAGTTTGTACTCGTCCCGATATTGCTTTTGCTGTTAATGCTTTAGGAAGATACTTGAGCGACCCGGGTTTGGGTCATTGGAAAGCCGTTAAAAAGGTCTTTAGGTATTTGCAGGGAACTAAGGATTACATGTTGACCTATAAGAAATCTGATCAACTTCAAGTTATTGGTTATTCTGATTCTGATTTTGCTGGTTGCCCTGACGATCGAAAATCTACTTCTGGTTTTATATTTAAGTTGGCAGAAGGAGCTATTTCTTGGAAGAGTGTTAAACAAACTCTTACAGCTACTTCTACTATGGAGGCAGAATATGTTGTTTGTTATGAAGCTACTTGTCAAGCTGTGTGGCTTAAAAATTTGGTTTCTGACTTTCAAATTGTTGAAAGTATTTCTAGGCCACTTGTGATATATTGTGACAACACTGCTGTCGTACAATTTTCTCAAAATAACAGAAGTTCTACTCGCTCAAAGCATTTTGATATAAAATTTCTGTTTGTTAGAGAGAAAGTTTTGGATTTTCAAACTCGGATTGAACATACTGCTACAGAAAATATGTTAGCAGATCCACTAACTAAAGGCTTAGCTATTGGAGTTTTTCAAAATCATGTAACTCACATGGGTGTGGTTAAGTCTTTTGATGTACTGGGTTAGTGGGAGTTTGAGATTCATAATTTATATTATTATGGGTTTTTTTTTTTTACGAGATGTAAATTTATCAATGACATCAATTTTATTACATCTCTTTAATACATAAAATGTATGAACCATTTTGGGATCACATATTTATTATGTTTGGTTTTGTTTTATTTATTATCTATTATTTATGAAATCTAAGCATAAGATAATCATCCCTATCGGATATTATCTTTGTGATTCATGTTTATATTTCTTAATTGATATTTGTGTTTGTTTTGTAATTGATATGATTAATTTATTTATCAATGTTATCCAAGTGGGAGAATGTTGTATTTATATAATTTATTATATATATATATATATATATATATATATATATTATATAAATTATTATTCTCTATTTGTTATGGATTAACATTAATTAATAAATTAATTATTTGTAATTATCAATTATATTACACATAATCAATTTTATAATTAATAATTTAATTTGGGTTTTCGATGAACGGTTCAGTGATGGGTTGGATTGTTCAGAATCGGTTACTTATTGAGAGATCCATGATCTCTACTGATAGGTGGATAAATACGATACCCCATTAGTCAGTTTAACATGTGACAATAAAACCTATCGAAAGAGAGCAATATTCTCTCATACGCATTCAATGGATTCTTCAACAATTCCAGGTACACAATCTTTTGAATATATTATATTTATTGTATCTTATATTATTATGTATTTCGGTCATGTACTCGACTTCAACCATCTTAAATAAAAGAGTCATATGTTAAATCTTATCTTATTATTATTATTATTATTAATAATAATAATAATAATAATAATAATAATAATAATAATAATAATAATAATAATAATAATAATAATAATATAAAGTCATGATGGTAGTTAAAATACATATTACAATAGGTTGACATAGTGGTAAAAATTTGAAGGAAGATGAGATAAGTAGTAAGTTGAAATCCTTTGCCTGCAATATTCATATTTTAATAATTATTTGATGTGTTGTAAATAATAGTATATCAACATTAAAAAAATTAACTGTAGCTCCATCCATATTTTAAATATTTTTATTAATTTATTGAACTTGTGTTTAAGTAACGTACAGTGTGAAGACATTGAGTATATGAGTGTATAAATATCTCTATTTGTAAGATTTTATCTTTTATAAAGTTATTTTTTATTTATTTGAATTATATTAACTTTTAAGCAGCAATTGTAAATTCACTCTTTGTCCATTATAAGGATAAAAGTATGTCATGTGTAGATAGGTCCTATTGTAAAAAATTATATTGTGGTGATTTTATTCTCCGTATCGAAAATTTTAGCTAAAAAATAAAAATATATTATAATGGTAATTTTATTTATTTTTATTAAGTTTTAAAAATATAAATATATATTAATTAATATTTATCTTTATTTCAATTAGAATAGTATCACTATTACAAATAAAGCTTTCAACGTCGGTTTTAATAAACCGAGCGTTGAAAGTATAATTTTTTAAATTAATAATTTTTATTTATTTAAAACCCCTTTACCCCCTTTTATTTATCTAGAAGTCTCCCTCTCTTTATATTATATTTTTAAGAAGTTTATTAATTTTTTAAGAGAATTGTCATTGGCAGGATTCGAACCCGAGTACTTTAGAATTGGAGGCTGATACTCCAACCACTAAACTACTAGAATTTTCGATAATAACTTACAAATAAATTATATTTATATACAAATAAATATATATCAGTGTAAATATATAAATATATAAATACAAATATATTTATATATTTTGATATATTTATATAGTTATATATTTATATGTTGGATGTGAGGACACACTCGAAAGTAAAAGTGTGTGTCGAGTGGGTTTTCAAAATTTGATGCTAAATTTGTGAGCAGATATCTTTATATGAGTTTGTAATTTAATGACAAAATATAATTTTTATAATTTTATTTATATAATGATATAAAATAAAATTGGGAAACGCGTTATTTGCTCTCAAGCGAAAAATACCAATTTTCGCTCAAGCGAGACTTGAGTAAGTGAATTTCAGTGATCTTTAACATATTTTCACTCAAGTAAGAGTCAATCACACTTTCACCCTCGATCGAAAAATACCAATATAATTTATTTGTAAGTTATTATCAAAAAATTATAGTAGTTTAGTGGTTGGGATATTAACTTTCAACCCTAAAATACTGGGTTCAAATGCTATCAGTGACAATTCATTAACTTAAGAGAATTTTTGGTTGAAAATAAAAATAAAAATACTTTCGAGAAAATATATACAAATAAATATATATTTACATGTATATATATTTATTTGTATATAAATATAATTTATTTGTAAGTTATTATAAGAAAATTCTAGTAGCTTAGTGGTTGGAGTATTAGTTTTCAACTCTAAAGTACTTGGGTTTGAATCCTGTCAAGGACAATTTTCAAATTTAAGTGAGTTTTTGGGTGAAAAAAAAAAGACTTTCTACGTCGGTTTATATGGGAGCAGACGTAGAAAGTACTTTCTACGTCGATTGACTAAGAACCGACGTAGAATGTGTTTAATATTCAACTTTCAACGTCGGTTCATCGGGAACCGAGCGTGGAAAGTACTTTCTAGACGTTAAATGACGACGTAGAAAGTATATTTTGTAGTAGTGTATCTCAAAATAATATTTTCAATAGAAAAGGTAAAACAAAGAATTTGTAATTTATTTATCTTAAGGTTAAGAAATTATTTAACATAGGACATAATTATTATATTTATAAACTTTGAAAATAATATTGTGATTTGTTCATTATTTTAGTGTAATAAACAAAAAGACTCGTGATTACTACATTATGCCACTACAAGAAAAAATAAATTTAGCCACCGAAATTAGCGATCGA
Organism: Sphenostylis stenocarpa; assembly: GCA_963425845.1. Classification (NCBI taxonomy): domain Eukaryota; kingdom Viridiplantae; phylum Streptophyta; class Magnoliopsida; order Fabales; family Fabaceae; genus Sphenostylis; species Sphenostylis stenocarpa. The sequence goes on from OY731403.1 coordinate 21,437,057, forward strand.
ATTTTTCGGTCGCAATTAGTGACCGATTTAGCGATCGATTTAATTTTGGTCGCAATTAGCGATCGATTTAATTCGATCGCAATTAGCAACCAATTTAGCGATCACTTTAATTCGGTCGCAATTAGCGACCGATTTAGCGACCAAATTAATTCGATCGCAATTTAGTGACCGAATTAGCCACCAAAATATGATTTGGTTTCACTTTTTTATTTAGCGACCAATATTTTGCGTCGCAAAATTTCGGTCGCTAAATCGGTGGCTATTCCATACTAAAATAAAAAAATCATTTAGCAACCGATTTAGCGACCGAATTACAAATTGAAATAGTAACCGAATTAAAATCGGTCGCTAATGAGAAAATAGCGATCGAATTGAAATCGATTAGCTAATGAATATTATTTTTTTATAAATATACTTTAATTGTTTTAGTATATTTTTTACAATTTATTTTTTAAAAGTAATTTATTTTTTAAAAATAATTTAATTTTTAAAATATACTTTAAAAATAAACTTTGATCTCAATATTAACAAAATGAATTGTAATAAATCAAATTTATTAAAAATTTAAATTGTAATAAATTAATACTAGAGTGCTATTAATTATTCAATACATTGTTTAAGAAAAGTTTAATAACAAATATTCTTTAATTTATTTTTCAATTGAAAATTTCAATTGAAATTAAATTATATTTTAAAAATTTATATTAAAAAAATTAAACACATCAAATTATCACATTTTAATTCCTCATTAACTTAATTAATTAAAAAAATACAATTTTAATCAAATTATTACAATTTTATTTTATAATACTTTATTTTTAATCTATTTTTTAAATTTATTGCTTTATTATCATTAATTACTTAATCATGATTGTTGTCATATAATTGATATACCAAAAAAAATTTATATCAATATACATTAGATAATAAATATATTATTTAATTAAACTATTTATAAAAATATATTTATCTTTAGTTAAAATATTTTTTAGTTTAAGTATACTAATTAATATTTTTTATTTTTAACATAATTAATAAAAAAGATTAAAATTTTAAAATTAATCTATTTTATAAATACTAAAAATAAACCATATTTAAATAAATGAAAAATATATTTAAATTTATATTCAACATAGTTAAGGTTGTGCCTTTTTAAAATTTATATTCAACATATATTTAAATTTATATTAAAAATAGTTAATATAAATTAAGGTTGTGCCTTTTTAAAATTTTAACTTTTTTATATATTGGATTTTCATTAAAAAATTTCTAAAATTGCATAAGAAAATAGAGATTTAATTATACTTTTAATAAATTTAAGATAATACTAGTTTTTATTTTTATTTTAAAATATTTATTTTAATTTTTTTAAAAGAGAGAAACTATAATTTTAGTTTCTAAATACTAAATTTAAAGAATTAAATTTATTATTATTTAATATTTTAATTTTAGTATTAAAAATCTAAATTATATTTTATTAAATTAAAATAATTACAATATATTTTTCTACTTTGAGAATTAAAAATATAATTAAACTAAAACTGAAAATATTATAATACATTTTTGAACTCTTTTTTATAATATTTTTATCATTATTATATTTTTGGATTAATTATTTTTTTCCTAATTTTTTATAAAGTCAATTTTAATATTTAAAAGTATTTAACATTTTGAATTCTGAAACTTTTTTCTATTAACAAATTTAAAAACATAATATACTAAAAAAATATTATAAATAATTATTTCATCCAATAATTATATAATTAAAAAAATAAATAATTATATAATTAAAAAAGAGAATTTAATTATTTTTATAAAAAAGAGATTTAATTATACTTTTAATAAATAATTATAACTATAAAATTAATGATTTATAATAATTAAAAGTAATTATAAATAATTATATATAAAAGTAATTAAAAGTATAATTATAACTATAATTAAAAGTATAATTATAACTATAATTAAAAGTATAATTAAAAGTATAATAAATAATTATAGTAAATAATTATAATTAAAAGTATAATTAAATCTCTATTTTTATTAAAATAATTATAATAATTTAATCAAAATAATTATAAATACTTTTTTATAAAAATTATTTAATTATAGTATTTAATTAAATATAATTAAAAATATTTCATCCAATATTTAGTATTTAGAAACTAAAATTATAGTTTCTCTATTTTAAAAAATTAAAATAAATATTTAAAAATAAAAATCAAAACTAGTATTATCTTAAATTTATTAAAAGTATAATTAAATCTCTATTTTCTTCAATTTTTCTTTTTTTAAATTCTCAATTCTGCATTTTTGTCAATTCCATCATTATATTATCATCCTCATCTCTTCCCCATCTTCTACTTTATGTTTACAATAATTAATATTCTTAAATAATTTATATTTTTATTTATAAATTTTTAATATATATTTGAGAAATTAATCAATTATAATCTATTATTTGAAAAACTAATCAATTCTAATCAATTATTTAGAAAACTAATTGATTATAATTAATTATTTGAAAAAATTATCCAATATGATCGATTATTTGAAAATTTAATCGATCATAATGGTTGTATATGATAAGCGGTTCCACTGGAACCGCTCTTAAAACAGAACATCTAATAGCGGTTAAACCTTAACTGCTATCTAAAATATAGTTTAGATAGCGGTTAACGTCGAACCGATATTATATAGTTTCAAATATGATCGATCATTTGAAAATTTAATCGATCATCATCAAAACTTACATTAACTATTTTTTTGAATATTATGTTTTTAAATTTGGTAACACAGAAAACGTTTAGAAATCAAAATCTTAAATACTTTTAAATATAAAAATTGACTATATAAAAAATTAGGAAAAAAAATTAATCAAAAAGAGTTCAAAAATGTATTATAATATTTTCAGTTTTAGTTTAATTATATTTTTCATTCTCAAAGTAGAAAAATATATTGTAATTATTTTAATTTAATAAAATATAATTTAAATTTTTAATACTAAAATTAAAAGATTAAATAATAATAAATTTAATTCTTTAAATTTAGTATTTAGAAATTAAAATTATAGTTTCTCTGTTTTAAAAAATTAAAATAAATATTTAAAAATAAAAATCAAAACTAGTATTATCTTAAATTTATTAAAAGTATAATTAAATCTCTATTTTCTTCAATTATTCTTTTTTTAACTTCTCAATTCTGCATTTTTGTCAATTCCATCATTATATTATCATCATCATCTCCTCCCATCTTCTACTTTTTGTTTACAATAATTAATATTCAGTAAATAATTTATATTTTTATTTATAATTTTTAATATATATTTGAGAAATTAATCAATTATAATCTATTATTTGAAAAACTAATAAATTCTAATCAATTATTTAGAAAACTAATCGATTATAATTAATTATTTGAAAAAATTATCCAATTTGAAAAAATTAATCGATTATAAAAAATTATTTGAAAAAATTATACTTTTAATTATATACTTTTAATTATACTTTTAATTATAGTTATGATTTATAATAATTAAAAGTAATTATACTTTTAATAAATAATTATAACCATATTTAAATAATTATACAGAAAATATTTACTATAATTAAATAATTTTTATAAAAAAGTATTATAAATAATTATATAATTAAAAAAATATTATTTATAATTATAACTTTAAAAAAAATTATAACTATAAAAGTAATGTTAAATAAATTATATATATTATATATATTATATATATATATATATATTACATAAATTAAAATTACATATATGAACTCTAAATTAATTTTATATATAAAATTTACATAAATAAAAATAAAAATTATCAACTTAAAAATAAATTATATTTGAATATATATATATATATATATATATATATATATATATATATATATATATATATATATTCTCCAAAGTATAACTTAATTTCATTTCTATAATATAACATATAATACATTTCTATGTGATTTCTGTCAAATTATAGATTGAAAATAAACATTTTTAAAAACTCAAATTATAGATTGGAAATAAATCTATAAAATTTTAAAAATGATGTTATATTTTTAAAAATAAATATTAGAAAAAGGTTTAAAAACATGTATAAATTATATTTATATGTCCAAAATATTAAAAATATCTACATTTAAAAAAATACTAAAAAATATTAAAAGTTATACTTTAAATTAATGAAAATATTTAAAAAAAGTTATATTTATTAAAGTATTAAAAAATATTTTGTAATATATAAGTTAAAAAAATTATCATTAAATTTTTTAAAAATTATTAGTTTTGTAATTTATATACAATGAAAATAATATAATGGTATATTAGTATATAAATATATAAATATATAATTTAGAGTTCATATATGTAATTTTAATTTATGTAATATATATATATATATATATATATATAATTTATATAATATATATAATTTATTTAACATTAAAAATAGTTATATTTTTGTTAATTTTATAATTATAATTTTCAAAGTATAACTTAATTCCATTTCTATAATATAACATATAATAGCGGTTCCATGTAGAACCACTATTATATGTTAACTTTAAGAGCGGTTCAAGTGGAACCGCTATCATAGCTCACCACATATTTCATTATGATCGATTAAATTTTCAAATAATCGATTATATTTGAAAATATATAATAGCGGTTCCAAGTTAACCGCTATCTAAAATATATTTTAGATAGCGGTTAACGTGGAACCGCTATTATATGCCCACTTTTAAGAGCGGTTCTAGTGGAACCGCTATCATATATAGAATTGATTAATTTTTCAAATTATAGATTATAATTGATTAAATTCTCAAATATATATTAAAAAAATATAAATAAAAATATATATTAAATTAAAATTAAAAAAATTATTTATGAATTATATATTATAAAAATTATAATTATATAATTAAAAAAATCTTATTTATAATTATAACTTAAAAAAAAATTATAACTATAAAATTAATGTTAAATAAATTATATATATTATATAAATTATATATATATATATATATATATATATATATATATATATACATAATTAAAATTACATATGTGAACTCTAAATTAATTTTATATATAAAATTTACATAAATAAAAATAAAAATTATCAACTTAAAAATAAATTATATTCTAATATATATATATATATATATATATATATATATATATATACTCCAAAGTATAACTTAATTTCATTTCTATAATATAACATATAATACATTTCTATGTGATTTCTGTCAAATTATAGATTGGATATAAACATTTTTAAAAACTCAAATTATAGATTGGAAATAAATCTATAAAATTTTAAAAATGATGTTATATTTTTAAAAACAAATATTAGAGAAAGGTTTAAAAACATGTATAAATTATATTTATATGTCCAAAATATTAAAAATATCTACATTTAAAAAAATACTAAAAAATATTAAAAGTTATACTTTAAATTAATGAAAATATTTAAAAAAAGTTATATTTATTAAAGTATTAAAAAATATTTTGTAATATATAAGTTAAAAAAATTATCATTAAATTTTTTAAAAATTATTAGTTTTGTAATTTATATACAATGAAAATAATATAATGGTATATTAGTATATAAATATATAAATATATATAAATATATAAATATGTAAATATATAAATATATCAATATGTAAATATATCAATATATCAATATTTAAATATATTTGTATCTATAGATTTTATAAATATATAAAGATATATATATATATATATATATATATATATATATATATATATATATATAAAGATGTAAATATATAAAGATATAAAGATATAAATATATGTAAAGATATAAAGATATAAATATATGTAAAGATATAAAGATATAAAATATAAAGATATAAAGATATAAGATATAAAGATATAAAATATAAAGATATAAATATATAAATATTTAAAGATATAAATATATATCTTTAATATTTTGTACATGTAAATATAATTTATATATATTTTTAAATCTTTTTCTAATATTTATTTTTAAAAATATAATATTATTTTTAAAATTTAATATTTATTTTTTTTTTCAAATATATAAAGATATAAATGTATAAGGATATAAATATATATATATATATATATATTTATATATAAAAATATAAAAATATAAAAATATAAATATATTAATATATAAATATATCATTATATAAATATATATATATATATATATATATATCAATATATCAATATTATCCCCTTAATTTTAGTTTAATTAAAAATTAGAATACAAATATATTATATTATATTAATATACCATTATGTTATAATATTTGTAATTTATTTTTGTAGTGTATAAATTACAAAACTAATAATTTGTATATTATACTATACTAATATATAATTTGTATACTATACTAATAGTATAATATACTATATTATAATATTATTTGTATACAAAACTAATATCTTTATATCTTTATATATAAATATATAAATATGGAAAGATATAAATATATGTAAAAATATAAAGATATAAATATATAAAGATATAAATATATATAAAAATATAAAGATATAAATATATCAATATATAAATATATCAATATATAAATATATCAATATATAAATATATCAATATTTAAATATATCAATATTTAAATATATCAATGTATTAATATTTAAATATATATTAAAATATATAAATATATTTTTATTTATAGATTTTATATTTATATATTTATACGGATATACATTTATTTGTATATAAATATAATTTATTTGTAAGTTATTATTAAAAAATCCTAGCAGCTCGAGTGGTTGGAGTTTCATCCATCAACTCTAAGGTACCGAGTTCGAATCCCGACAATGACAATAAACCTAATAATAAGTTAAACTTCTAAAAAATATAATATAATTAAGAGTTAGGGAAAATAATTATAAATAAAGACTTAAATAAGCAAAAATATAATATAAAAAGATTTAGGGGAAATAAATAATAAATATAATTAAAAATGTAAATAAATAAAAGTAATTAATTTTGTTATTGATTTAGCGATCGATTTAAATCGGTCGCTATTTTTTTAACTTTGTCATTGATTTAGCGTACCGATTTAAATCGGTTGCTATTTTATTAACTTTTTCATTGATTTAGCGACCGATTTAAATCAGTCGCTAATTTTTTAACTTTGTCACCGATTTAGCGACCAATTTGATATATTAATTTCGGTCGCTATTTTGCGACCGAAATGAAAATCGATCGCTAACACATTAGCGACTTGGTTTTTTGCGATGACGCATTTCGGTCGCTAATTTCGGTCGCTAACTGATTAGCGACCGATTTTTTGACATTAGTGACCAATTTTTTCGATCGCTAAAATGTTTTTTTCTTGTATTGTGTATTGAATAAAAGTTATAATATGTGTAAATATTATTGATTCTTAGGCAATAGAGTTGTCAAAATGGATGGACCAGTCCAACCTAATTTGGTTCTATAGATTAAGTAAAATTATTTGATGGTCCGAGTTTGACCTATATTTTAAAATATGTCAAACTTTTTAGCCTAACCTGCCTCTATATTAGGTCAACAAACTAATTTTAGCCTAATCAATTAAAAAAATTAATATACTTATAATAAATAAATTAATTAAAAAATATTTAAAAAATTAAAATTAAAATACATTTTTAAAATTCAAATTATATTAATAAAAATAGTTTTTATTTAAGATATAATGATTTAATATATAAATTATAAGAAAATGCATTCATTCAATACCAAGATAAGAATTAGAAACTTACTCTTTGTTACCATTATTTATTTTTTAGTAATTTATTAATTTAAAATAATAATTAATCTTAATCATTATATCTTGAAATAAGTGGTTGTTAGAGACTTATTCTTATATATACTCTTAGAATAAGTAAATTTCTTATCAAATTAATTTATAATACATATATTTTAATAAAATAATATTATTTTTATTTATAAATAATTATTATTCTATAACACGAGTTGACCTGTAAGCTTATGAGTTAGACTAATTTAAGTTAACGTAGGTCATGACCTAAATAGGCTAGGGCCAAAATAAATTTGATTCAATTTTGACCAATTTTTTTTTGCCTAACTCGCTTATTTCTTTAATCTTTTGGGTCAATCCATCGAACAAGCCTATTTTGGCACTCCAATTAGGCAAAAATAATTAATTTTTAAAATTTTTATTTACTTTTATGAATATTTTATGTTTAGGAGAGTTAAATTAATGTTTCAAATATTTCAAGATCTATTTCCATTATCTACAAAGGGGAATCATGGGAACATTGGGTGGCTGTACCACTCCCTCCTTCTTAAAAAAATTAATTAATTATATACATATAATAATTACATAAAAAGCATTTTTAAAATATTAATAATTCTTTTATCTTTTCATCTCTCACCTTTTTATTTATGACAAATATTATCTTTATTATTTTACATATTTTTCATATTTTTCTTCGTCTTCTTTCTAACTTCAGTCTTTATCTTTTTTACTCTTACCTCTTCACTTTCATACCTTAATTATTTTATATGAGACACTCTACTTATTACTTTTATATTTTTACCTTTTTTCTTACCATTCTTTCACTTTCATATTCTTCTCTTTCTTGATTTCCCCGTACAACATAAAAATTGTAATATTTTCTCTTTAGTTTTTCAAAAAATTTCTTTTACATTTTTCACCTTTATAGTATACAAATTATAACTTTTTGTTTTTTAGTTTTTTTGTCCTTTTGTTCACATTAGAAACATTTTCATGTTGGAGAAAGACAAGAAGTTAAAACATAAAGGAGATATCCTACAATATTTTGCTTGAAATAAAGAAATGGTAAGTAAAATTAGTTTCTTTATTGTTTTTCTTCACTATTATGACAATTAATATATGATGTAGTATAAAAATATGAAGTATTTATATGAATTTGTTTATTTATTATAAATTAGTTGGTTATTTTAATGTTTTATAATGTTATATTTTGATGTTAAAATGTTTAAAAGAAATTTCAGGTTCAACTTTAGAGATATCTAAAAAGAAAACTATAGATGCATTTTTTAAGAAAAAAAGAAAGGATAAATGATGAAATAAATTTTAGCTTGCCAAATTTAAATTAAAGAATTAATGTTGAAAATGTTGTTTAGCAATATACTATTAATCAACCTATTCAACCTTTTCCAAAATTATGAGGATTGAATAGAAAAAAAATTGATATTGATAATTTGATAGGTGATCCTGAAAAGTGTATGATATATGTCATTTTACTTTTTATTTCTTGATCTAAGAACATTTTCTAAGCTAGTTATTTTATTCATAAACCATGCATTTAACATGTTTTCATTAAAAGCATAACATAATTCAATTTTTCTAAATTTGTTACATTTTGCATAGTTTTAACATAATAAATAATATACATGCATACATTCACAATATTTCATTTTCTTATTTTGTAGGAGAGGTAATTTGAGATGAGCCAAATTGATGAAAAGAAATGTCCAAATTAATGTTGTCAAGCTTCACTCTTGTTGAATATAGAAGAAATAGAGTTTAGGATTAATCTCCCTTGTGTATAAATCACACATAGGGTAGTCTATTTATAGTAGAGAGATACAACTAAAAGAGTAACTAAAAGTAACGAGAATAAACAAAAGATATTGTTTGATATTATGGTTAATATCTAACAATATCTTAATAATATTAAATAATATCTAAACAATATCTAACACTCCCCCTCAAGCTGGAGCATACAAATCGTATGTGCCAAGCTTGTTATAAATATAATCAATTCTAGGACCCCGTAAAGATTTAGTAAAAATATCTGCTAACTGATCACTTGAGTTAACAAACTCAGTATTTATGTCTCCAGACATAATCTTTTCTCGAATGAAATGACAGTCAATCTCAATGTGTTTTGTCCTCTCATGAAAGACAGGATTAGAACTAATATGAAGAGCAGCCTGATTGTCACACACAAGTGACATTTGAGTGACATCTCCAAATTGTAACTCTCTAAGCAATTGTTTGAGCCAAACAAGCTCACAAGCAGCTGAGGCCATAGCTCTATATTCTGCTTCTTCACTAGATCTTGCCACAACACTTTGTTTCTTACTTTTCCATGAGACCAAGTTACCACCAATGGAGACACAATATCCAGATGTAGATCTTCTATCCGAAGGAGATCTTGCCCAATCAGCATCTGAGTAGCAAACAACTCTTGTATGGTTATTAGAATCATATAACAATCCTTTTCCAGGAGATCCTTTAATATACTTTAAGATACGAATGACTGCATTCCAATGATCTTCACATGGGGAATTAAGAAATTGGCTTACCACACTGACTGCAAAGGAAATGTCAGGACGAGTAACTGTAAGATAATTCAATTTTCCAACCAATCTTCTATACTGCTCAGGATCAGATATAAGCTCCCCCTGATTTGGTAAAAGTTTAGTATTGGGATCCATGGGCGTATCAACAGACTTTGAATTCATCAACCCAGTTTCCTCTAAAATATCCATGACATACTTCCTCTGAGATATAACAATACCATCATTGGACTGTGCCACCTCAATACCCAAGAAATATCTAAGTTTGCCAAGATCTTTGGTCTGAAAATGGTGACAGAGATGTTGTTTCAACTGAGCGATGTCATGGTTGTCACTACCTGTAAGAACGATGTCATCAACATATACTATCAAGTAAACACATCCAACACTTGAGTGTCGATAAAAGACAGAGTGATTTGCTTCACACCGAGTCATACCAAATTGTTGAACAACCTTGCTAAACTTTCTAAATCAGGCCCTAGGAGACTGTTTTAGGCCATATAGGGATTTGCAAAGACGACATACCATCCCAGAAGACTCCCCCTGAGCAACAAACCCAGGAGGTTGCTCCATATAGATTTCTTCTTGCAAATCACCATTGAGGAAAGCATTTTTAACATCTAGTTGATAAAGAGGTCATTGTTGAAGAGCGACCATGGCGATAAATAAACGAACAGAAGTTATCTTTGCCACAGGGGAAAAGGTATCTCCATAATCCAACCCAAAAATTTGAGTATAACCTTTGGCCACAAGACGAGCTTTGAGGCGATCAATAGTACCATCAAGTCCAACTTTGATAGCAAACACCCACCTGCAACCAACAATAGATTTCCCAGACAGTAACAAGACCAATTCCCAAGTTCCACTATTATGAAGAGCACTTAGTTCATCTAACATGGCCTGACGCCAACCAGGATGGACTAAAGCTTCACGGACAGTTTTTGGAATGGTCACAGAAGAAAGAGAGGAAAGACATGTATAAAAAGGTAATGACAGTCGATGATAACTCAAACCAATATAATGAGGAGAGGGATTACGTGTAGAACAGATACCTTTTCGGAGGGCAATGGGAAGGTCAGACTCAGGTGTCACATTCGGAGGAGACAGAGTAGTTGACACTTGAGTAGAGTCACATGGTGGTGGTTGTAATTGGTTTCGGCAACTATAAACCTGAAGAGGCAGTGAAGAAGAACCTGACTGCGGAGTAGAATCTAATGGTGAAGAAGACACAGTTAGAGGGTCACAAACAACAGGAACATTAAATGTACTAGGAGTGTTGACAAGATTGGATGGAGACAGAGGTGAAGATTGACTTTTAAAATAAAAAGAGAACTCATCAAAGGTGACATCTGCAGACACAAAATAACGGTTAAGAGAAGGAGAAAAACATTTGTATCCTTTTTGTGATCTTGTAAACCCTAAGAAAACACATTTATGTGATCTAGGAGAAAGCTTGTCAAGACTAGAACTAAAATTATGAACAAAACATGTAGACCCGAAAACTTTTAGAGGTAAAGGATGAAGTGGTTCATGAGGGAATAAAATGGAATGAGGTATTTTATTATCTAGAACCGAAGATGGCATGCGATTAACAAGATAACATGCAATAAGAAGAGAATCACCCAAAAAATGCCGAGGAACCTCTCCATGAATTAAAAGAATGCGAGTTGTTTCAATAAAATGTCTATTTTTACGTTCAGCTACACCATTTTGTTGAGGTGTATAAGCACAAGAAGTTTGATGCAAAATACCATGAGAAGCCATGAATTGTTTAAAGAATGAGAAAGATATTCACGACCATTATCACTGCGCAAAACTCTAATAGAAACACCGAACTGAGTTTGAATTTCATTGAAAAAAGTTTGAAAGATATGAAATAATTCAGAACGATTTTTCATCAAAAATAACCAAGTGCATCTGGAATAATCATCAATGAAAGTAACAAAGTATTGAAAACCTAAAGTAGACTTAACGCGGCTAGGTCCCCAAATGTCAGAGTGAACCACGACAAAAGGGGACGAAGCACCACATGTGACACTACGAGGAAAGGAAGTACGACTATGCTTGCCTAATTGACACGACTCACATGCCAAACTAGACAATTTAGATAAGGCAGGGACAAGTTGTTGTAACTTGGCAAGACTTGGATGACCTAACTGAGCATGGAGAAGAGAGGGAGACTCTATAACTGCACCAACATGTGTAAAGGGACGAAGATGATAAAGACCATGAGACTCACATCCTATGCCAATCACCTGTTTTGAACTCCGGTCCTATAAACACATAGAATTGTTGGTAAAAGAAACAACACAATCAAGAGAACGAGTTAGACGACTGATGGATAACAGGTTAAAAGGAGACCCAGGGACATAAAGAACATTATCAATGGTTAAAGAAGAGAAAAGTTTAACAGTTCCAACACCATGAGATGATACTCTAGAGCCATCAGCTAGTGTAACAAAAGGTAAAGGATCAGGAGAGGATAAAGAGGAGAACAAATATTTGTTACCAGCAATATGATCAGTGCCTCCTGAATAAAAAACCCAAGGACCAGAAGAAGATTGGGTCAGACCAGCAAAAGATGTACCTGTGTGTGCGACAAACATAGTGGAACTAGAAGACTGTTAATCCTTATACCATTTGAGAAATTTGTTGAACATAGCAGGTGTGTCTGATGAAATAGAAGAAGGAGGATCCTTAGCAGATAAAGGTGGGGAAAGATCAGTTTGAGCAACTGGAGTAGATCAAGTAGGACGACCATGTAATGCATAACACTTGTCAATCTTGTGACCTAGTTTGTCACAATGTTCACACTCATGTAATGCATAACACTGATCAATCTTGTGACCTAGCTTGCCACAATGTTCACACTTAGGACGCCATTTTCCCTATTTGCGAGGGCGAGTTCGATCATCACAGTGAGATACCAATGCAGAAGAATCATTAACAGAAGCAGGTGTGTCAGGGTTGGGTTTTGCTGGTATACGCAAAAGAGTGGAGCAGGTCGATGTCAAGGTGGGGACAACCGGAGAACCCAAAATCTGATCACGAATATGTGAATATTGATCAGCAAGTCCGTGTAATGCCCCTAGCATGAAGAACTTTGATCGTTGTCCTATCTCGGTGGCAGGGTCGGGGGAAGGAGGCAATAACTCATTGAACTCATGAAAAAGAGCATGAATTTTGCCCATATAATCAGTCATAGAATCTTGATGTTTAGAGGCAATAACATCTACAAATTTAGAACAGACATCATAGAGACGTTGAGTATCATTGGTGTATAATAACTTGGCATGTTCCCAGATTTTGGCACATGTCTCGTAGGAACGAAAAATTTGTTTTAACGAAGGATCAAGAGTACCCTTGAGAACCATGCATAATTGAGCATCAATGGTGTACCAACGGTCTTCCTCACCAGGAGTGAGAGTAGGTGCTTTCGGGGCAAGATGATCAAGATACTTCTGACTCTTAAGCCATAATCCGACGTCTGATGACCATGTGGCATAATTAGGGCCAATTAACTTGTCAATGGATAAGTGCACATTAACATAGTTAGTGTAGATGGAAGGATCAGACGTAGTACTGATAGAATTGGAAGTACTAAAAGGAGCGGAAGAACTCATAAAGGGCGGAGGCGATAGTGACAGCGGCGTGAACCAGTACACCAGGTAAGTTCCCAGGAAAGAGAGGTGGGTCACTAATGGACACGCTTAAATACCAAGTCTTTCCTTGTCAGAACTTTCCTAGACATGCACTTTCACACTACCAAATAACCGACAACGATAGCGGCGGTGGTGGCGGCTTCAATAGTGGTCAAAGGTGAAAAAAAAATTCAAAATAACCTTAAGCTCTAGATACCATGTTGAATATAGAAGAAATAGAGTTTGGGATTAATCTCCCTTGTGTATAAATCACACATAGGGTAGTCTATTTATAGTAGAGAGATACAACTAAAAGAGTAACTGAAAGTAACAGAATAAACAGAAGATATTGTTTGATATTATGGTTAATATCTAACAATATCTTAACAATATTAAATAATATATAAACAATATCTAACAACTCTTCTTGGAAGTTCAAGTTTTTCTGTGCAAACCACGTGCAGAATATTACAAATGGAAATTTTGAATCAAACAAATTAACTAGTACAAGAATCCATTTAGCTGAATTAAAGGCTAGCAAGAATAAAGAATTAAATGCAAATCAATGTTGGATCACTCAAAATAGGAAATGAGCATATTATTTTCTCTAAATCAGTCCCAAAAATTTCTCTTCATAGTAATCCAATTTTGCAATTATTTATTTGGAAAACATTTTATTTTATTATAATTAATTTTAGGCTTAATTTCTCTTGTTCAATTTCCTATAAATAGAAGTTTTACGACAACACGATCATAATCTCCTAGCCCTAGGGTGAGAACTGTTGTTTTGTCTCGTCCCCATTTTCTTTTCCTATTCTCAGTTTTTAGTTAGGTGAGTTCATCTCGCTACTACTGCATTCCCGATATGTTCTCTTTTATTTAATTTACAATTTCTATTGAATTTTCTATTTTATATTGTTCTATTTACTTTTTCAGTGCTCATTTTATTCCAAGATCTTGCTTAATTTTCATTTTCAATTCTTCTTTTTTCCAATTCTAATCCTCAATTTAGTTTTAGAGTTATTACTTTCATAAATTTCAAATTTGATTACTTGGACTATTTTATTTTAAAATAATTCTTGAGTCTTTCACTTTTAATTAAAAACACTTTATTTTAATTTTATAAATTTTAGTTATTTAAATTCTGCATCAATTTAATTTTAATTACTGCACTATTTTGTTTTAAAACAATTTTTTATTTTTGTATTTTATTTTAATTTTATTATTTTTAGTTATTTAAATTTTGCATTAATTTAATTTTAATTACTGCATTATTTTGTTTTAAAACAATTTTTTATTCTTGTACTTTATTTTAATTTTATTAATTTTAGTTATTTAAATTCTACTTCCATTTAATTTTAATTGTCGTTCATATTTTATAGCAATTTAATTTTTATTATTATGCATCAATTTATTTTTCACTCTTTCATTCATCCCCTATTTACTATTATTTACTATTTTAGAAAGAATGATATGTGATAATAAGTACATTGCTATAATTGTGTCCTTGTGAGATTCGACATGAGTGAGTTATATTGTATTTGTTTAGCAACTTGTTTTTTATTTTTTATCGAGTATTTTGTGCAACCAAAATGCTGTCATCAAATGGTGTCGTTATCGGGGACACAATTGTGTTGCATAACATTGTATAATATCATTTTTTCTTTTTAATTTTCTTTTTCTAGCTTTATTTAAAAAAAAAAGAGTTATTATAATTTGTTTCTATGTGCTCCCTAACCATTCTTGCAGGAAATCCTCCATAGCAAATCTAGCAGAAAATTCTCGATAACCACCAGTGGCGGATCTTGACCATTGATCTTGAAGGGGCCAAATAATATATTATTAATAAATAATAAATAAATATAAAAGGAAGTAAGAAGATGAAAGAGTGAAAGGATAAAATTGTAAATATATATACTTAAATATATTAAATGATCATTAAATTTGAGGGGGACAAAATCATAAATTATATGAGAGTTACAAAACCGAGGAGGGGCTGAGAGGATAAAATTGTAAATATACAAGTAAATATATTAAATATTCATTAAGTTTGGGAGGGGGGAAATCATAAATTACATGGGAGTTACAAAACTTTGGGGGGGCCCCAAGAAGATCCGCCACTGATAACCACTATTGTAGGAAATTTTGGATATAGTTTGGTAGTGTGAGAGTGCATGTTTAAGAGGGTTTTGGCTAGGAAAGATTTTTTACTTAAATGTGTCCATTAGTGACCCACCTCTCTTTCCTGGGAACTATCTAATGTATTTGTTCATGGTCTACTATTTGTATTCCAGTAGGACCTTTAATAGTGCATGATCTGATCAGAGAAAGGTGAGCCACATATATTTGATCATGAAATTGAAGTTACTTTCAGGAGATTGAGGAGATTAAAGAGGTGGAGGAAGCAACTGAAAAGTCTAATCAAACATCTCAGATGACTACTAATCGAGAAAGAACCTTGAAGGAGTTGGCCACACAAGATATATCTCACCAACTTATCTGTATTCAACTTCCTGAACTTGCGGAAGGAGCTGTTGGATTTGAACTAAAGTCTGGCTTGATTAAGTTCTTACCCAAATTCCAAGGCGAATATCTTAACAAGCATTTGAGAGAGTTCCATGTAGTATGCTCCACAATGAAGTCAATGGGTGTTGTAGAAGACTATGCCAAGTTGAAGACCTTTCCATTCTCATTGTGTGACACAATAAAGGATTGGTTATACCTTCAGTTGACACCAATCACGACTTGGGCAGACTTGAAGAGGAGATTCTTAGAGAAATTCTTTCCAGCTTCAAGGACCGTTGCTATTAGGAAGGAAATTAGTGGGATAAGATAACTACAAGAGGACTTTCTATATGAATATTGGAATAGGTTCACTAGACTATGTGTCACTTGCCCAAACCATCGGATAAATGAACAATTATTGATCTAGTACTACTATGAAAGACTAATGTCTATGGAAAAAAACACGATTGGCCATGAATAGGTCTTGATTTCCAACATGTCATAGAATTCTCAACAATTTAGTGCTTGAACTTCTGTTAAATCGGTCCATGCAGTACAATCAAGCCCAACAACAGACATCAATAATTAGAGGTTGGAGAACCAAATATATCTTTGGTTTGACAGTTGGCCATGAACCAACACACATTGCAACAACAACAATATTTATGTGGGATATGCACCTCAGTAGATCATCTCACTGATGCATGTCCTGAACTTTAGGACACACCTAGGAAAACAGTAGTTGGCATATTCCCTGAACAACAACAGTACAGAAAACCAAATTCATAAGGCCATAACAAGAGTACAATCCATACTCAGCCACATATAATCCTGGCTAGATAGACCATCCAAACTTGAAATATGATCATGTCTACAACCAGCCACCAAAAATTTATTTTCAACCGAGCAACAAAGGTCACCAACAGCAGAAGTATCATCCTCCCTCGATGAGACAACATGCTAATCAACACTTTGTGCCCATACAGGAAAGCCAAAGTGGGGCTATGCAGTAGGGTAACTCTGGGCCTACATTAGAATATCTGATGAAGCAACTAGGGATGGCAAAACGGGCTAGGCCCGGCGGGTTGGTGTTTTTAGCCCACCAGCCCGCTTTGGCCCGCCCCGCCAAGCCCGCCAAACCGTCGGGCCAACCCGCGGGATGGGGCGGGCCAGCCCGCAGCCCGCCTAATTAATAAAAAAATAATTTTTTATTGTAATAAAATTAATTATAAAGATAATATATAAAGTTAAAAATTTTAAAAAGAGAATTAAAAAAGTTTCATTCTCACGGAAAATATTCTCCTTCTCGAAATATAACCTTCTCTCCTGTTCTCCTTATTTATCTTAAGTACTCGATTATATTTATCCTTATTACTTGAATTAAAGGTATAAGAATTACTCAACCAAGTATAATATGAAGTTTTATCAAATAAAAAAGATATAGGTATTTGAATTTTACAATATAAAAAATATAAATTTTATAAGTTTAACGTTATATATATATATATATATATATATATATATATATATTTGTTATTATTTATTATTATGTAAATTTTATTATTGTTCTAAATTATAATTTCTTAAAATAATATATTAATTTATATTATTAAATTAAAATAATATATATATATATATATTGAATTATTGACAAACAAATAATAATCTTATTATTAAATTTATTAAAAAAATTATTTTTTTTAAATTATGGCGAGACAGCCGCTAGCTCGCTAACCGCCCCTGGCGGGCGGGTTAAGGTCTACAGACCGTCATGACTATATCGAGCCAGCTGCCTCGCCCGCTTTTGGCGGGCCAAAGGCGGGACGGGCCAAAACGGGGCGGGCTGGCCCGTTTTGCCATCCCTAGAAGCAACTCACACAATAGATAATAACGCAGAGGGCTTGCAAACCCAAATTGGGCAATTGGTCACTACCATGAATTCACTATAGCAGCAAGGTGCAAATGCACTTTCCTTGTAAAGATTGATTAATCCGAGGGAGAATGTAAGTGCAATCATATTGAGAAGTGATCGAGAAGTTCAATTGGAGCAGAAGAAACCTCACATAGTAGAAAAGTTAAGCCCCATTGATCCATTTGAAGAGAAGACAAAACCCACCAACAATAAGTCAAGCACTCAAATGTCGGAAAAGTTGGATACCCCACCTGCTACAACTTGGGAAGTAACTATACCATTTTCCTCTAGAGTACCACCCTCCTCCAAGAAGCTAGAAGCAGATCAGGAGTTGCTCGATACATTTAAAAAGGTAGAAATCAACATACCATAGTTAGATGTCATCAAACAGATTTCCAGGTATGCTAAATTTTTAAAGGAGCTTTGCACATATAAAAGGGGCTAAGGAAGAAGCAACCACAGGTCGTCTCATCACTATCTTGAGCTACTTTTCCACAAAAATGTGATGACCTAGGGACCTTTACTATTCCTAGCACTATTGGAGAGCTTGACATAGCCAATGCTTTACTAAATCTGGGAGCATCAATCAATGTAATGCCTTTATCCATCTACAAGACATTACACTTGAGTGAACTAAATCCCACCAACGTGACTATCCAATTAGCCAACCAAATCTTGGCCAAGCCATTAGGGGTATTGGAGGACATACTTGTCAAAGTGAATGAACAAATCTTTCCGATAGACTTTTACATCATGAATGTGCATGATGAAGGCCTTCCACATAAGCCAACATTAATTCTAGGAAGGTCATTCTTAATGATTGCCAGAACAAAGATAGATGTGCATATTGGCATTGTTAAGGTTCCAACATAAAACCAATTAGCAATATGTGGAGTAGCCTAACATGTATTTAAACCATACCAAATGACATGAGGTAGGCGATGTGGGACTTTCAACACACCCCCTCCAACAAAGGCTGCTAGACCAGGCAAAGGGTACTTTTGACCCAACTAAAGGGCAACTTTTGGCCCATGACACTAACTGAAAATATGTTACGTTTTGGCTCTGATACCATGTTAAGGTTCCAACATAAAACCAATTGGCAATATGTGGAGTAGCCTAACATGTATTTAAACCATACCAAATGACATGAGGTAGGCGATGTGGGACTTTCAACAGGCACGATGACACTAGCGTTTGGAGAGGAAGTTATAACATTTAATATTTTTTAGGCCATGAGCCAGCTGAAACCCACTCTATGCTCAGTGATGAAGAGTTATTCTTGATGAACACCTGCTCAATTGAAGGTCGAGGGGAAGGAGAGCTTGAACTGGACATTGATTTTGACCATGATAAGCTTTTAGAATTTCTGGACTTAAATCAATAGGAGCTTCCTGAATATGAATATACGGATGCAAGTTGCACAATTAACTCTTACTCTTTTGCAAAAACCCAGACAGCTGTTGAAGCATCTCAACTAAGCTCGGCAATAATTCTACCCAAAGGGGAAGAGAATGAAGTCCTCCCACCAGATGAGCCGAGTTACTACTTGATGATGCTGACACCTATACCATCGGAGGAGATAGACCCAAGAGCCAAGCTATTTTAGCTCGTTGTCGTTTTTATTTGCATTTGCATAACATAAATTCTCCACATTGAGGACAATGTTTATTTCAAAAGTGGGGAGTATTTGCATTTCATGCATGAGGTTTCACTCATATTTTGTTTCAACTATTGTGTAATGCTGTAGATTAATAGCTACTTTGGAAAAGGTGACCGACTTGATCATGAGGAAGAGTTCAAATTATGAAAGGTTTGATTCACATAGGAAGTCATGACTGGGTTACATTAACATTGGTTTAGATTAATTTCAGGGTGAATAAAGCACCCAGGTGAGTTTTGAGCCTTATTCCTTCTTGTGTGCGCCACTCATGACATGAGAAACTTTCAGAACTTCATTGATTTCTCTGTGACACCAGACAAGCATATACACCATTAGATATGATTTAAGCCTTCTTTGTCTTAGCTACTTAGCCAAATAGTCTACCCTTACCTCAAATTACCTTTTGAACCCACCTTTGAGCCTTACCCTTTTCTTGGATTTAAACCCGAAAACTAAAGTCTTAGCCCACTTTTCAAAAATAACCTACCTTGAACCTTAGCCCCATTACAAGCCAAGTAAAAGTCCTATTGATCTGCAGAGGTGTATGTTCTAATGGTGGAAATTTAGAGATCTTTCAAGCCTATGGTAAAGGATGATGTCAAGATGAATGGAATTTTCAGTATAAACACTTGAGAGATTAGAGTAAACACTTTACCATGAAAAGATGTTCCCTTGAAATGAGTCATGAAACCCTTAAAGAGTACTTGACCATGTTAATACTTTGTGAGTTATGACCTTGATCTTTTTTATTCTCTCACTTTTGGTTGATCAAGTTTTTCTTGACTATTATAGTTTTTAGGATGTCACTAATGTTTGCGATAGTATCCATCTTTACATTACATGCATTCTTTTATTTTCTCTTTTATCTTTTGCTTTGAAGTGTAAAAGAGAAAAAGTGGACAATATTTGATGTATGTCATTTTACTCTTTATTTCTTGATCTAAGAGCATTTTCTAAGTTAATTATTCTACTAATAAATCACGCATTTAACATGTTTTCATTAAAAACATAACATAATTCAATTTTTCTTAATTTGTTGCATTTTGCATAGTTTTAGCATAATAAACAATGTACATGCATACATCCACAATGCATATTTCGTTTTCTTTTTTTGTTGAGAGGTAATTTGAGATGTGCTAAATTGATGGAAAGAAATGTTATGTCATTAAACTTCACTCTTCTTGAAAATCCCAATTTTGCTTGTGTAGCTCACTTGTAGAACGTTACAAATAAAAATTTTGAATCAAGCAAATTAACTGGTGCAGGAATCCAATTTTGCCGAA
This sequence comes from Sphenostylis stenocarpa, assembly GCA_963425845.1. Taxonomy (NCBI): domain Eukaryota; kingdom Viridiplantae; phylum Streptophyta; class Magnoliopsida; order Fabales; family Fabaceae; genus Sphenostylis; species Sphenostylis stenocarpa. The sequence goes on from OY731403.1 coordinate 21,458,400, forward strand.
TTAAATACCAGCAAGAATCAATAATTAAATGCAAATCAATGTTGGATCACTCAAAATAGGAAAGAAGCATATTATTTTCTCCAAATCAGTCCCAAATATTTCTCTTCACAACAATCTAATTTTGCAATTATTTATTTGGGAAACATTTGACTTTATTGTAATTAATTTTATACTTAATTTCTCCTGTTCAATCCCATATAAATAGAGGTCTTATGACAACATGATCATAATCCTAGCCCCGGGGTGAGAACTGTTGTTTTGTCTCGTCCCCATTTTATTTTCCTATTCTTAGTTTTTAGTTTAACTTTTAGTTAGACAAACTCATCTACTGCTACTGCTACTGCACTTTCATTTGTTCTCTTTTATTTAATTTGCAATTTCTATTGAATTTTCCAGTTTATATTGTTCTATTTACTTATTCATTCAGTGCTCATTTTAACTTTTGTTATTTAATTTTTTTGAATTTTTATTCCAGTATTGCTTAATTTTTATTTTCAATTAATCTTTTTTCCAATTCCAATTCTCAATTTAGTTTTCGAGTTATCGCTTCTAGAAATTTCAAATTTGATTACTATACTATTTATTTTTAAAGCAATTCTTAATTCTTGCACTTTTAATTAAAAACACTTTATTTTAATTTTATAAATTTCAGTTATTTAATTAATTTTAATTACTACATTATTTTGTTTTATAGTAATTTTTTATCTTGCACTTTATTTTAATTTTATAAATTTTAGTTTTTTAACTTTTGCTTCTAATTTTAGTTATCGTTAATATTCTATAGTAATTTGATTTTAATTTTTATTATCCTGCATCAATTTATTTTTCACTCTTTCATTCATCTCCTATCTACTATTATTTATTATTTTAGAGAGAATGATATGTGGTAATGAGTATGTTCCTATAATTCTGTTCTTGTGAGATTTGACACGGGTTAACTATATTGCATTAGTTTAACAATTTGTTTATTATTTTATATTTGTATTTTGTGCGATCAAAATGTTGTCATCATCGTCCATAAATTTGGGATTATCGTATCAATTAAGAAGATGAAATTCGTAGAGTATAGATGAAATTTGGACCTTATCAGTTTTCTATAGAAGAGTATTCATTTTCGGGTTTAGACAATTATCCTTGTCGATTTCAAGATAATTGGTTCAAAAGTTTGTCTTGGTTAGAGTATTCACCACAAGAAGATTCTGCATTTTATATTCCATGCTATTTATTTTCTAGAAAGTTTAATCAATTCACTATGGGAGGATTTAGAAACTAGAAGAAAGTGAATAATGAAAAAGATTGTGCATTTTCATCTCATATTGGAAATTCTTCCAATTCTCCTCTCAATATTACTATTAAATGTGATGAAGACTTAAAGAATCAATCATATCATATTGTTATCTAAGCATACTTTATAATAAGTTTTAGCCAATTGGTTACTCTTAAAGTTTTTATTGATACTATTAAATGATTAACATTTTAATCTTTTGCTTTTAGAAGTCATGATGAAAGTTTTAAATCTAAGAATCAAGACAACTTTCTTGAATTGTTGAAACTTTTGACTTCTTACGGTAAGAAGTGGATGCAGTTGTTTCGGAGAATCTCCCTCAAAATACAAGATACACATCACTGACTATTCAAAAAGAAATTCTACATTTTTTTGCTACAAAGATTCAGAGTGAAATTCGTAATGAGATTGATGATGCAAAATTTGTTTGATTATTGATGAGACTTGAGATGAATCTAAAAAAAATGAATTACTCTTGTTCTTAGATTTGTTGATAAAGAAGGATTTATTAAAGAGTGTTTAATAGATGTAATATGTAAGAGATATCACTACAACCACTCTTAAACAAGAAATTTGTTTAGTATTGTCTCATCCAATTTCAACATTGAAAATGTTCGTGATCAAGGATATTATGGGACTAGAAATATGCGTTGAGAGTGGAAGGAGTTACAAGCTTTAATTCTTCAATAATGTCCTTATGCATATTACATACATTGTTTTGCTCATCAATTACAATTAGCTCTTGTTGTTTCAGCTAAAAAAGTTGTAGATATTCATGCTTTTTTCCAAAACTTCACTAATATTGTAAATGTTGTTTTATTCTTGTAAATTCAATAATGAGTTACAGGTTGCTTATACAAATGAAATAAATCATTTGATTGAAATAAATGAGATTGGGACACTAAGGGGGTTAATCAAATTGGCACATTGCAAAGGCTTCGAGACACTAGATGGAACTTTCATTTTAATTCAATATGTAGCATGTTACGCATATTTAGTACAACAAATTCAATTTTTGAAGATTTAGCTATTAATAGATTTGCATACTCTTGATAAGGTAATGCTAGTTATGCTCTTAAATCTTTGATGTCATTTGATTTTGCGTTCATTTTACATGTGATGAGAGAAATTATAGAAATCATGAACAAACTTTGTCAAGTATTGCAACAAAAATCTCAAAATATTTTGAATTTTATAACAAAAATCGTTAATTAAAAAAATTAAGAGATTATAGCTCAAAAACACTTTTGAGAGAGTTAACATTTTTTTTGCCAAACAAGAAATTGAAATTCCTTATTCGAGTGCTTCTTTACTCGAAGTTCTTTTTAATTAGATTATTGGATGAGGGTATACACCAAGTTCTACCCAATCCAAGTTTACTCTCTAAGCCTTACATTATTAATAAATTTCTTGACTTTTAATTTAAAAAAGAAGTGCATGTGTTCTATTAAGCTTCCAAAGGTGGTGATGCGTCATAAAGTTTTAAGTCCATAACATTGGTAAATCTTTATATGATGAAAAAAAGTATTGTTAACTAAAACCATATATTAAAAAATATTATTAAAATTGTTACAAATTTAAATTATAATATTTTGATCACTACATTAAATATATAAGAGATTTTTTACATATGTTAATTTTTAAGTTTTTTTTTTTTTTTTTTTTTTTTTTTTTTTTACGTTTGATTAAATTCTAATGTTAATATGAATAGAATACGTAAATTTATGTTTATTAACTAACTAATGTAATTTTATGATGATACTCTACAACTTCAACATAATTTTAGGTCAACCATTTTACAATTCTGATGTAAAATTACGTCATATTAATACTAGATTTGACATATAAGAATTTGATATTTAAACAGAAAAAAATATTAAAATTTATGTAAAAAATATTATAATTCACGTAAATTTATGTTAATTATGATAGCTTTTTATTTTAAATTATTTTATTTTTCTTATACTAAAAAGGTCAACTTGATTAAAAACTAAGTACAGTATATTTAAAAAAAAACTTATTTTATATCTCTCATATCATCTGAAACAATTAAGACGACACCGGAATTTTAGTTAAGAATATTATAATCTAAATGTTATTAAATGATTTAAAATTTTTACCTTGTAAACTGCAGAATTAATAAAGTGAGAATAATAAGTGTGTGATAAAACAAGAGAAATGGTATGGTAAGGAAAGAGCAGTGAAATAAATATGATCATAATGACATCAATAGTAGAATAAAATATTTGTCTGAATTCTGTTGGTCATTGATTATGGGATTGTTTAATCTCATCTTTACTTGGATGAGTTAACCAGACCTTATTTTTTTTATTCTCATCATAAAATTATATATAGTCACACAAAAAAAAGTTATTTTATGAGTTTATTATGTTGATAAATAATGATAACAGTAACACATCACAAGTTAGATTGATACATGATATAAGAAAGTTGAGAAATCATGTATTAAAATAAAAATAAAAATTATAATAGTGGAACATGATCGATCATTTTTTTTTTTCATCTTACAAAGACTTACCAGTTTTATAGACTTGAAACTTTAGGACCCATCACCACTTTTGGAAGTTGAATAGAACATGCACGTTTAAGGGTTTTGTTAATAAGTCAATAAATTTATTAATAATGTAAGGTTTAGAGTCTAAAGTTGTTGGATTGGGTATAATTTGGTGTATACCATCATCCAATAATCAAATAAAAAGAAATTTGGGTAATGGTTTTGTCATCCCTTTGGAGAAGAAGCTTTTGAGACATTTCATCGGTTGATATTCTTCATTCGTATGCTTTTGATGTTATCAGTGGGGGCCGGACACTCCCAAAGTTTTGTAACTCTCATGAAATTTATGATTTTGGTCCCCCAAACATAATGAACATTTAATATATTTACTTATATATTTACAATTTTATCCTCTCAGCCCCTCTTTAGTTTTGTAACTCTCATATAATTTATGATTTTGTTCCCCTCAAACTTAATGATCATTTAATATATTTAAGTATATATCTAAAATTTTATATTTTCACTCTTTCATCTTCTTTTTTCCTTTTATATTTATTTATTATTTATTAATAATATATTATTTAGCCCCCTAAGATTAATGGTCAAGATCCGCCACTGGATGTTATATAGATATTTTTAAGATATTGTTTAGATATTGTTAGATATTTTTAACCACAATATTAAACAATATCTTTTGTTTATTCTGTTTATTTTCAGTTACTTTTTTAGTTGTACCTCTCTCTATTATAAATATATTACCCTATGTGTGGTTTATACACAAGGAAAATTAATCTCAAACCCTATTTCCTCTATATTCAACATGGTATCTAGAGCTTAAGGTTATTTTGAAATTTTTTTCGCCTTTGTCCACTGCTGGAGCCGTCACCGTCGTCGTTGTTGGTTAAACTGATCTTCCACATCAGAAAAGAGTTATCTTTGTTACTGGATATTATTTGGTAGTGTGAGCAAACCCTATTTCCTCTATATTCAACATGGTATCTAGAGCTTAAGGTTATTTTGAAATTTTTTTCGCCTTTGTCCACAGCTGGAGCCGCCACTGTCGTCGTTGGTGGTTAAACTGATCTTCCACATCAGAAAAGAGTTATCTTTGTTATTGGATATTATTTGGTAGTGTGAAAGTGCATGTTTAGAAAGGTTCTGACAAGGAAAGACTTGGTATTTAAGCGTGTCCATTAGTGATCCATCTCTCTTTCTTGGGAACTTACCTAGTGTACTTGTTCACGCCACTGTTGTCGTCGCCGCCACTGTTGTCGTCGCCACCACCGTCGAAGTTTCATTTTTATCAAATGTGACATCTGCAGACACAAAATAACGGTTAAGAGAAGGAGAAAAATATTTTTATCTTTTTTGTGATCTTATAAATCCTAAGAAACACATTTATGTGATCTAGGAGAAAGCTTGTCAAGACCAGAACTGAAATTATGAATAAAACATTTTGCCCCGAAAGCACCTACTTTCACTCCTGATGAGGAAAATCGTTAGGACACCATTGATGCTCAATTATGTGTGGTTCTCATGGGTACTCTTGATCCTTCGTTAAAACAAATTTTTCGTTCCTATGAAATGTGTGCCAAAATCTGGGAACATGCCAAGTTATTATATACCAATAATACTCAACACCTCTATGGTGTCTGTTCTAAATTTGTAGATGTTATTGCCTCTAAACATCAAGATTCTATGACTGATTATATGGGCAAAATTCATGCTCCTTTTCATGAGTTCAATGAGTTATTGCCTCCTTCCCCCGACCCTGCCACTGAGATAGCACAACGATCAAAGTTTTTTATGCTAGGGGCATTACATGGACTTGTTGATCAATATTCACATATCCGTAATCAGATTTTGGGTTCTTCGGTTGTCCCCATCTTGACTTCGACCTGCTCTACTCTTTTGCGTGTACCAGCAAAACCCAACCTTAACACATCTGCTTCTGTTAATGATTCTTCTGTGTTGGTATCTCACCGTGATGACCAAACTTGCCCTCGCAAACAGGGAAAAGGACGTCCTAAGTGTGAATATTGTGGCAAACTAAGTCACAAGATTGACCAGTGTTATGCATTACATGAGTATGAACATTGTGGCAAGCTCAGTCATAAGATTAAAAAGAGTTATGCATTAGATGGTCGTCTTCATCGATCTGTTGCAGTTGTTCAGAATGATCTTTCTCCACCTTTATCTGCTGGGGATCCTCCTTCTTCTGTTTCATCTGACACACCTGCTATGTTCAACAAATTTCTCAAATGGTTAATGATCAACAATCTTTTAATTCCACTGTGTCTGTCGCACAAACATGTATATCTTTTACTGGTCTGACCCAATCTTCTTCTCTCGGTCCTTGGGTTTTTGATTCAAGAGTCACTGATCATATTACTGGTAACAAATCTTTGTTCTCCTCTTTATCTTCTCCTAATCATTTACCTTCTGTTACACTGGCTGATGACTCTAGAGTATCATCTCATGGTGTGTTAAACTTTTCCCTTATTTAACCATTGACAATGTTCTTTATGTCCCTGAGTCTCCTTTTAACCTGTTATCCATCAGTCATCTAACTCGTTCTCTTGATTATGTTGTTTCTTTTACTAACAATTTTGTGTGTTTACAGGACCGGAGTTCGAAACAGGTGATTGACACAAGATGTGAGTCTCATGGTCTTTATCATCTCCGTCCCTCTACACATGTTGGTGCATTTATGGAGTCTTCCTCTCTTCTTCGTGCTCAGTAAGTCTTGCCAAGTTACAAGAGTTTGTCTCTGCCTTGTCTAAGTTGTCTAGTTTGACATGTGAGTCGTGTCAATTAGGCAAACATAGTCGTACTTCCTTTCCTCGTAGTGTCACACATGGCGCTTCGTGTAACATCCAGTATTTCCCTAAAATATTCACATGAATATAATGAAATATTTTGTCATTAACTTTAATAAAATGGAATTATGAGTTATTTTAAGACTTGATACTTTTTAAGAACATTAATAAAGGATATATATATATATATATATATATATATATATATATCATGAAATTGTAATAGAGTGAAATAGATAAAATTAAAATTGAGTTTAAAATGAAGTAATAATAATAATAAGAGTAATATCATTAAGTAAAATTAGTAATATAATTTTTCATTGATGAAAGGATTCAATCGACAAGTGCAAAAGTTAAGTGAGGGTAGTTTAGAAAAGGAAAATTTTAAAGCTTGTCTAAGAAGCCAAATGGTATTATTTAAAAAGAGAAAGACCAATTTTCTTTCTCACTCGCGGAAGATATTTTGGAGCAAGGGAGGAAAAAGAGAAACTTGGCTTGGCTTACCCATGCCATCTTTGGTCAATCCTTTTTGCAATTAAGTGTAAGATTCATGAAATTAAAGCAATAAATTTCAATATTATCTCCTAAAATCTTCTCAATCTCAAGTATATGGTTATATTGATGTTTATAGGAGACAAACCCTTTCTTAAACTAAGAATCTTCATTTTCTTGTTTGAAAGCTTCATTCGAGGTAAGGAGAGTCTTTTTGCCATCAATCCTAGGCTAAACAACCATTTATCTCATTTCTACATGAATTGAAACCAAATTAGAATATTTGATAAAAAAAAAATTTTGTATGATTGTTCTAGTGTATTTGGATACTCTACAACGCTCCTTACATATTTTAGAGTTTAGAAATGGATTCCTTGGATGCCAAAACTTAGAATTGGTCATAAAAATCACTTAAATTAGATTTTTCTAGAGAAAGATGATAAAAAATGTGTCAAGAGGTGTTGTTGGAAAAATCTACATGTGAACAAAATCTTTGGGAAATTAATATATATATATATATATATATATATATATATATAATTGGTATTTAATTCTAAAATTTTGGTTATATGTTCCTCCATATGTCTAGTTCGTGTGTGATTTATTTCAAAAAATTTTAACAAGTAGGTTTTCCATGAAAAATATTGGAAGTGAATAGGTTTTGAGTGGGGTGAAATAGAGTTGCTATGTCCACCCAACAACTTTGAAAAATCATATAAAATCGAAATTAAAGTATTTTGAGATAAAAAATTTATCGTAGCTATGACTATATGTATATGTCAAGTATAATTATTTTCATAATTTTATGATCATAATTTTATGACCATTATTTTATTTTATAAAAAAATATATCTTTGAGTACTTCCCTGAAAGTGGAATCTTCAAAATATGTGAAAAGGGAGAAAAGTTTTGAATGACTTAGAAATTTTTTAATTTTGAGTGAGTTATAATTTTTATTATAATCCTAGAATATATGTATTTTGGACTAGAAAATTTCATAGAATTTTGAGTTAGTTTAGATGGCAAATTTTTTTTTCCAAAGTCACTTTTCTAAGGCTTATGATAGACTTTTCTTCCAAGAGAAGTGTAAACAAAACTTTAATTCTTGACCTATTATTTATTTTATGAGTATGTATGATGTGAGAATGATAGTGTACGGAGATATATTGGGACACAAGATTAGAAGAACAAGAGTTTAGAAAATTTGATGGATCACAATGTGTGCTGAGTCCGAGAGTGTTCGACCCTCGACAAATTTATATTGTTCTTATTTGATGCAGGAAAATGTGTTGTATAAGTTTGATTTGAATGTATTTGTAAATTGGGAAACGTCCAAATTACAAAGGAGACTCTGTTAAATTTTTGAAATTGATGAAAAATAAATAAAGCTTAATATATATGGTATAAAGAAACGTTATGAATAGGTAATGCATTCATAATCATGGGAGTTACAGAAATCATGTCTATAGGATGTTTGTGCTATGTGTTGAGTCTAAGTCAGAGATGTGGGTCATATAAAAGTAGGGTATTATGTCTATAGTGATATAGTCTGTATGCCAGAGAGTTTGTTCCTACTAAATAAATTTTTGTTAAAGAGTTGGAAGTGTCACTCAATGACGAGATATGTGTGTGGATGGTACGGAGATACACTGGGGGCTTAGGAGATAAGAAAAGATCAGAGTGATCTTGGGGAAATATAGAGTGCATTGTTTGGCCACACTCTATACTCCCCACTTGCCTCTTTGACTTTGCCTTTTTGTCAAGGGATCGTATGCGTAAGCATTGTATCTATGATGCGCAGATCAACTGGTAGCCATCTATACTTATGTGAGCTAATTGTGCTCGTGTGTAAGTTTGTTATGCTTGTGAGAGTTGTTTGTACTTATGTGTGATCCTTTCATGGATTGAAAGGTGTGATTGATAGTGTATCGTAGGTGCATGGGCATTTCAAATGTATAAAAAAAATTGAACAAATGAAACACAAGCATGTATGAGTGTTTTTAGTTTGAGTGATGTGATTTGTGGAGATTGTTTGAAATATCTATGTGTGATACTTTATTCTAAGAATGAAATATTTGACCATAAATATTACATATGGTTTTAGATTGTGGAAGTTGGAAAAATTTTCGGTTTAGTATTCTGGAGTGGTGAGAAAAAGAAACTCATCCTTACTGTTATATTTCAGGTGATGATGGAACAATTGTGGTGGAGGAACTACAGTTTGGTTGAGCATTATATATATGCATGGAGGAATGTTGCCCTCCAGGAGTGACATGGTCTTGTATATAAGAAAGTTAGGAATTTTGGGTACCTGCTCTGATTAGGATTTGATTTATTTTGAGATGTATAAATTTAAATTAAGTTCTAATCGTTTAAGGGTACACATTTTATGTAATTACAGTACGATTCTAGTTGGATTAATTATTTTGAAAAATAATGTATTATGATTATGAATGTATATTTATAAACATGTTCCACACACCATCTATATATATTCATTCATGCATGACGAGTTTTAAAATTCACTGTCATAAAGAAATATTGTTTTAAAAAAAATTATCCCATCTTTGAGAAATTAAATAAATTAGAAGATACATAAATGATGTTACACTTCGTCCCCTTTTGTCGTGGTTCATTCTAGGTTTTCAATACTTTGTTACTTCCATTGATGATTATTCTAGATGTACTTGGTTATTTTTTATAAAATATTGTTTTTAAGTATTTCATATCTTTCGATCTTTTTTTAATGAAATTCAAACTCAGTTCGGTATTTCTATTAGAGTTTTGCGCAGTGATAATGGTCGTGAATATTTTTTTCATTCTTTTAAAAAATTATTAGTTTCTCATGGTATTTTGCATCAAACTTTTTCTGCTTATGCACCTCAACAAAATGGTGTAGCTGAACGTAAAAATAGACATTTTATTGAAACAACTCACACTCTTTTAATTCATGGAGAGGTTCCTCAACATTTTTGGGGTGTTGCTCTTCTTACTGCATGTTATCTCATTAATCGCATGCCTTCTTCAATTTTAGATAATAAAATACCTCATTCCATTTTATTCCCTCATGAACCACTTCATCCCTTACCTCTAAGAGTTTTTGGATCTACATATTTTGTTCATAATTTTAGTTCTGGTCTTGACAAGCTTTCTCCTAGATCACATAAATGTGTTTTCTTAGGGTTTATAAGATAAAAAAAGGATACAAATATTTTTCTCCTTCTCTTAACCATTATTTTGTGTTTGCAAATGTCACATTTGATGAGTTCTTTCTTTATTTTAAAAGTCAATCTTCACCTTTGTCTCCATTCAATCCTGTCAACACTCCTAGTACATTTAATGTTCCTGTTGTTTGTGACCTTCTAATTGTGTCTTCTTCACCATTAGTTCCTGCTCCGCAGTCAGCTCTTTCTCCATCGCCTCTTCAAGTTTATAGTTGTCGAAACTAATCACAACCACCACCATGTGACTCCACTCAAGTGTCAACTACTCTGTCTCCTCTGGATCTAACACCTGATCTTCCCATTGCCCTCTTAAAAGGTATTTGTTCTACACATAATCTCTTTCCTCATTATATTGCTTTGAGTTATTATTGTAACACCCTACCTTATAAACCCTCAATCAGAAGAATTAATAATTTTTAGCAGAATTTTTTTTTAAACCAATAATAATCTTTCCCTCGTACATAATATTAATATATAAATTTTCAATAATTCATTCCTGCATTTCATTATTTTAAAAAGTACTAAAAGTAAACGTTCATAATTACATATAGATAAAATACTAGTACAGTCCTTCAAAATATTAAGGGTAACATTGGAGATACTTCCTACAGAGCAACTAACTACACAAAAGAGTGACTACTACCCAGTACCATGTAGGTCTATATACTACAACAGACTGTCTATAAAAGTTTGGATATGTTTATCCTAATACATGTTGCCATCATTGTGGCTCCCAGCTAATGAGTATGAGTGTCATATTCATTGGTTGTGGAATCTGTGTCATCTCCCCTCTCTTCAAACAATGACCGATTAGGTCCAACGAGTACCGCAAGTACAAAGGAAATAAATAAAATAGAAAGACAAGAGGGTGAACAACAATTCATACATCATTTTAAAAGAAACATCACAAACATTCACAAGTCAATCAAATTTCAAATGATTGATGTTAATGATGCATGATCCTAATATGTTTTCTAAAATGTTTATGCATGCGGGCCCGAATCATTTCTCAAATCAGTACTGGGGTAGCCAGGAGTTGACACTACTAGGCATGGAAAATCCACTCAAGGGATTGTTGAGACCCATGCTCAAATATAAACCCAGTAGCTCACTGACCATTGATATACGGTAAGAGCACAGTCAGGTACAGGAGAGTTTGTACAGTGGGATCCCTGACAACAGGTAGCGAGCCTGAGTCTTTTGGGGCCTCCAACCACTACCCTTCCTATCCTCAAGTCCTCCCTCAGGGCCTCCCTATCGTATTCTCAGAGTCCATAATCTCTGATTCCCCAGATTTCACAAATCACCATTTTCAGATGAGTAATGTATGAGTCCCTAAGTGGTTTTTCTTAGAAATTCACATTTTTCCAAAAAATTTGACAGAGTTTCCCTTGTAATGCGGATTTCCCAAAAATTTTCAATCACCTGTTACAAGCAGAAAACTTCCAATACAGTTCAAAAAGAATTCACAACCCATCATCCAATTTTTTTCAATGAACTTTCTCATGAAAAACCACTATGCATATAAATGCTCACTTAGAGACAATATATATCATAATAGAGTATCAAATATGTATTTTACACCATCATACACATAAGTAATTCATGATCACTTTCACAACCAAGCATATAATGAAATCAAAATTATCAATCATAATAAATTTAGACAAATTCAACAAATAAGGTCAAACAAGTTTATGATGTAATCCTTACTATATAGTCCACCTCTTACCTGATATGTCCACACTTATTCATTTCAAAGCTTGATGTTGTGTTTCAACAAAATCTATATACGTAATAAAATACTAGTTAGAATTTTATATTTATATGTTTCTATCTCATGAGAATTTAAATTCACTTTGTGTTGTTAATCCATTTCTAATAATATTTTAAACTCACATTCAACTTACAATTATCTTAAAAAATTATCCTATTTTGGATGCACTTAGAGTAAGAAAAATCCTAATAGCAAACATGGACAAGGTTCAGTGTTTCAAAATTTTTTAGAGTTATATAAGCTGTTTTGGCATAAGATTTGAGTCAAAATTTCAATAACTTAATTACCTACAATATTGATGAAGTAAATAAATTCAAATACCCTATAGAATAGATGCAGTTTTCAGTTTTCAGTGGTTCTTTCCAACTAGGCTCAACTACAATAATACTCTGAACATGCCTTGGTAATTGGATTATAACTCATGTTACCCATAAGTTATTAACATGAAACAAATTTATAAATTTTGGGAATGTAATTTCCTACAACTTTTATGAAGGAATCAAGTCCTAATTTCACACATGTAAATCCCAGTAATTCAAAAACCGAGGCTGTTGAAACAGGGCTACCTCTTAACGTCACAACTAGAACACTTGACAGTAAAATGCGCATAACTTGAGCTACAAATATCCGTTTAATATGAAACCAGTTTCTAAATTTCGACAACTTAAAGAAATACAATTTTCATGAAGATAATAAATTCTAATTCTGTTCACACAAGTCTCAGAAATTCAATGAACAGTACCTACGAATTAGGGTATCTTAAAGTTTTTAGATTAACCACTTCTAATCCTCAATTTTAAGCATTATTCTAGTATTCTAGGTGTAAAACCTACAATGACACTCTTCCTACACCCATTCAAGCTCAGACAAGTGAGTAGAAAAATAGAAAATGCACCGTTTTGAAAAATAAAACGGTAGAAATGTAGAGGAGATTGAGAGAAACAAACTTACCTCTTGGAGCTCCTCAAGAAAATCAAGATTTCCTCCTCAAAATCAAGCTTGAAGGTAAGGAAAGTTTTGAGAGAAAGAGAGAAAAAAGAGAGAAACGAGGAACCTACGAAAAACTTGCAGAATGACACTCTTTCTTTTAAAAGTCAAATTTTTTAGTCCTATTGCACCTAAATTTCCGCTCAGGTCGCATGTAATACAGAGATTTCGAACTACAATCCGTTCAGCGAATTTTTGTGCGCTCAACGAATTATATTACAAAAATTTATCCATTATTTTCTCCTTTTAGTCTAGTCAGGATTTGAACTCACAACCCTTAAGATTCAAATATTACTCCAAACCATATCAATCATCATATGTTTCTTATCAATTCATACACATAATAAACTTTTAATGTACCTACACTCAATGCATACAAGAAAACAATAATTTCTAAATGTGACAATTAAAATTATTAAGTCCATACTCAACGTTCAAGAACACACATGAGTATTTTCTAACAGTTATAAAATAATAGAAAAATTATAATTGTTTCAATGCACATACAAGAATCGAACTCGTGACCCACAAAGGTCTAACCAAATGACTCACTCCTCATCTCTACAGTATTATTAAATTCTTAATTTAATTATTTCTCTTACTTTCAATTTCTACCTTAAAACATATAATTACTATCTGGCGCTTAATTGCCCGCAAAATGGGTTAATTTTGAGTATTTTCTAAAAATTTCAGAAAATCACAAATAATCTAATAAACATAAAACTCTACAGTCGCTTTACCCAATTCCTAATAATTTAATTATTAAAATTTTGACAAAGATTTTGTCAAAATTTAACAAATCAGAGATATTGAGAATTAGGATATTGCAATTATTGACTGTCATTACCTTTTTATACATGTCTTTCCTCTATTTCTTCTGTGATCATTCCAAAAATTGTCTGTGAAGCTTTAGCCCATCCTGGTTGGCGTCAGGCCATGTCAGATGAAGTAAGTCCTCTTCATAATAATGGAACTTGGGAATTGGTCTCATTACCGTTTGGGAAATCTGTTGTTGGTTGCAGGTGGGTGTTTGCTATCAAAGTTGGACCTGATGGTACTATTGATCACCTCAAAGTTCTTCTTATGGTCAAAGGTTATACTCAAATTTTTGGGTTGGATTATGGAGATACATTTTCCCCCATGGTAAAGATGACTTCTGTTCGTTTATTTATCGTCATGACCGCTCTTTAACAATGACCTCTTTATCAACTGGATGTTAAAAATGCTTTCTTCAATAGTGATTTGCAAGAAATCTATATGGAGCAACCTCCTAGGTTTGTTGTTCAGGAGAAGTCTTCTAAGATGGTATGTCGTCTTCACAAATCCCTATATGGCCTAAAACAATCTCCTAGGGCTTGGTTTGAAAAGTTTAGCAAGGTTGTTCAACAATTTGGTATGACTCGGTGTGAAGCAGATCATTCTGTCTTTTATCGACACTCGAGTGTTGGATGTGTTTACTTGATAGTATATGTTGATAACATCGTTTTTACAAGTAGTGACAACCATGACATCTCTAAGTTGAAACAACATCACTGTCATCATTTTCAGACCAAAGATCTTGGCAAACTAATATATTTCTTGGGTATTGAGGTGACACAGTCTAATGATGATATTGTTATATCTCAGAGGAAGTATGCCATGGATATTTTGGAGGAAACTGGGTTGATGAATTCAAAGTCTGTTGATACACTCATGAATCCCAATACTAAACTTCTACCAAATCAGGGGGAGCCTATATCTGATCCTAAGCAGTATAGAAGATTGGTTGGAAAATTGAATTATCTTATAGTTACTCGTCTTGACATTTCCTTTGCAGTCAGTGTGGTAAGTCAATTTCTTAATTTCCCATGTGAAGATCATTGGAATGCAATCATTCGTATCTTGAAATATATTAAAGGATCTCCTTAAGGATTGTTATATGGTTCTAATAACCATACAAGAGTTGTTTGCTACTCAGATGCTGATTGGGCAGGATCTCCTTCAGATAGATCTACATCTGGATATTGTGTCTCCATTGGTGGTAACTTGATCTCATGGAAAAGTAAGAAACAGAGTGTTGTGGCAAGATCCAGTGCAGAAGAAGAATATAGAGTTATGACTTCAACTGCTTATGAACTTGTTTGGCTCAAGCAATTGTTTAGAGAGTTACAATTTGGAGATGTCACTCAAATGATATTTGTGTGCAACAATCAGGTTATTCTTCATATTGGCTCTAATCCTGTCTTTCATAAAATGACCAAATATATTGAGATTGACTGTCATTTCATTCGAGAAAAGATTATGTCTAGAGACATCAAGATTGAGTTTGTTAACTCAAGTGATCAGTTAATAGATATTTTTATTAAGTCTTTTACAGAGACCTAAAATTGATTATATTTGTAACAAACTTGGTACATACAATTTGTATGCTCCAGCTTGAGGGGGGAGTATTAGATATTGTTAGATATTGTTAACCACAATATCAAACAATATCTTCTGTTTATTATGTTTACTTTCAGTTACTTTTTTAGTTGTACCTCCCTCTATTATAAATAGATTATCCTATGTATGGTTTATACGAAGGGAGATTAATCTCAAACCTTATTTCCTCTATATTCAACAAATTTCATTTCTTACTTGAAAGAACAAACTCTTTAATTAGTTTTTTTTTATATAATTTTTTTATTTGGACAAAAAAAAGCTCTATTTTTTTATTAGGAGAGTAATTTTATTTTTAAGAGATTTTTAAAAATATATTATTCTCAATTTTTCTTATAAAAATGAGTAGAGATTTAATAAAACATCATCCATTTATAGGATATTTTAAATTTTAAATTAATTATATACATTCTTATAAAAAAACTATATTTGTACTTTGAATATTTTATTTACACAAATTATATATAAATTACTTAGAAAAATTCATGTAATGAAAATTTTTAATCATTTATAATGCGTAAAGTTTTATTTGGTAAAGTGTTATTAGATTAGACGTACAAAAGATGTGATAGGAAGAAAAAGTTTATTATAAATAATGTTTATAATTTAGTTTATTTTAATATTTTGTCTTTTGATTTTACTTAGATTTTAAAAGAAAAATTATATATAGATATCGTAATAGTAGATAATATATAGAAGAACAAAATATATTTTTTATAATAATTTTGTTGAAATGGAAAAAATATCAATGAAATATTTTAAAATATAGAATTTATTGTTTATTGCTATATGACACCCTTCACAAACTTTACGTGAATGTGCAGTTAAAGTTGCAGACAGCTATTCCAATAGCTAATTTCTTTGTTCAAAGCAATGACTTGGCAGTCACCATTTTTTGTAATCTGGGTCCATTTCATAAGCTTTTCTACACCTTTTGTAAAATTTTATTGAACAATTTAGCACTATAGTTTTTGCATTGAATTTTCAACATGGATGAATCATTGTTGAATATCATGGAGGTGAGGGAAGATTTCATGGTTTCTCCAATTGGTGACAGTAAACCAGCTTTGAGATCAGCCTATTTTCTGAAACCCCTTGCAAAGTCCCTGGAAGGACCAGTTTCTGAGGTACTTTCAACTTCCATGACTATGCCTGTACCACCTGTTTTTGAACCAAAGGAGTGGCCTTTGGTGATCCATTTCAGCTGGTGGCGCCACACAAACCGGAAATGGGTTGAATGGGTGGATGCCCTTCGAGACAGGTATGAATCAGTGTGGAAGAAAGTTGGCATCTTTGAAGCCATCATGAACACCAAGTGTTCCCTAGTGAAAGATCAGAACTTGTGTATTGGGGTTGCTGAGAAGTGGTGTCGTGAGACAAATACCTTTTTGTTTCCGTGGGGTGAGGCAACAATCACCTTGGAGGATGTGATGGTGTTGGGGGGTTACCCTGTTGTTGGTGATCCTATCTTCACAGCACTTCAAAGCCAGGAAATGAGAGAGGCGCAGAAGAAATTGATACTTGCAAGACAGGAACCTTGGAAGAGGAACAAAGGTAAGGCTTCCTTATCAGCATGGATGGATCTTTTTAGTAATAGTGGAAGTGAAATAGAGCATGAAGCATTTCTATCAACTTGGTTGTCAATGGTTGGTTTTTCTCCCAATGGCTTCGTGAATAAACTTGTTTTCCCTATTGCTATTCATCTTGCTAGAGGGAACCCCATTGCTTTGGGACCAACAGTTTTGGCCAGCATATATCAGGATTTGTCTTTGTTAAAGAAAACAATAGTTTGTTTGACACGAAAACTAGCACTTGGTGATAACTTGGAATTGGAGGTAACTCTTCACTCTCCCTTTTACTTGGTGCAAATTTGGGTGTGGGAGAGGTTCAAGAATTTGCAACCACAGCCGAGGTTGATCACCCATGAAAACCCTATGTTGTTTAAGTGGCACAAGGCTAAGACCTTGAAAATTGACAATGTGAGATTGGCACTAGACTCGTCAATGGAGCATTTTCGATGGCGCCCTTATGTTCAATATGCTGGAAGATTCAAGGTGTTTTATCCAGAAAATGAAACATTGATACCACTAGAGACAGATTTGGATAAAGAACTAGTCTCTTCTGTTAGATGTTTGAGAGCTTCTGTGCTTGTTGGAATCAAGTCTACTACAAAGTATCTGCCACATAGAGTTGCCATGCAATTTGGAATGGATCAAGATGTTCCAGGTTGTGTGTCTAGATTTTATGGGACTAAAGAGTTTGCTTGGAAAAATTACTGCAGGCCCATATCTGATAGTAATTTGTATTTTCCTGCTAGACTTTTTGAGGGAGATGTTACCACACGTTATGCAACGTGGTGGAAGCAAGCAGTACTTCTGAAAAATCATGATTTTGCAAAGAGAAGTCCAAGGCCATCACTTCATGAGCCTCATGTATCAACACCAAATAAAAATGGTAATGATGCTGATGTTCCACCTGGTTTTCCTCCCAAACATGGTAGCACTGTGTATTTTGGAAATTCCAGTGATGATGCTTCAAATGCTAGGAAAGGTAATATTGATGCTAATGTACCTTCTGGTTTTCTTCTTAAACGCTTGAAAACTGTTCCTTCTGAAAATTCTGCCCTAGATGGTTTCAAAGATAATGAAAATATTGATGCTGAAGTTCCAACAAGATGTAAGAATTTGTCCAACCAAAGTTCTTCAGCCTCTGCTGCAGATTATGAAAATGCTGAAAGGATATCACCACTAGAAAAATTGGTTGGAAAAGATTATGTTGAACCATTGCTTTTGAAGGAAGATTTTGAAGATGCAAATGGAAGCAAAGAATCAAGGCTGTCTAGTGAGAGAGTAAGCTTATTTGGTACTCAAGGTGAAAGCTATAATTGTGTATCTGGAGTAAATGTAACGAACCTTGAACAGAGAATAAAAAATCTGCAGACAGTGATTAAAAAATTAAAGATAGAAAAATTTGGTCACTGTTGAAAAACAAATACATGATAATTTTGTAGGTTTTAGTGAGCATTGGTGCATTGTCAAGGTCTTATTTCACAGAATTACATAGCCAAGTGCAGATAGACATAATTGAGTATCAATCTGGCTTTTGGTCTGAAGACATGTATGAATTCAGCAGATGAAAAAGATATATACCTCTGGATAGTGAGAGAGTGCCTGTTAATCTAGCCAATTGTAATGCATGGATTTTATACAGATTCTAAAATGTACCTACCTACTCATTGTACTGTTAGAATGCATGATATTGAGTAACTGTACTCATTGCATGGTAGAATGTTTCTGATTGTACTCATTACTAATTATAATGCACACTGATTTTATATCTCTCTGTCCAAACCGAACCTGGTTGTATAAGATGGGATTTTTCCATATCGAGTTTGTGAGTAATGATGAACACTTACAGATTGTTTCACTAAGAACATCATGAAATGAGGAAGTTAAGATTATTGTAAGTATAAATTAAAAATAAAATTTTGAGAAATTAGATAAGATTTTCAATGAACTAATGAAACTCGTATCATACTTTGACCAGTTTTATACTTGGTATCATCTTCAGCAAAATTTACATTAAAAAATGTGTTTCTTAAATCATGAAGAATTGTATACTGTTATAGAGTGTAGCAAAATTACAAACTCAAATATTAACGTCTTGATCATCCTAATATGCTATATATACATTAATTTATTCTACATTCAAATTCTGTTATTGTGTGACCATCAACTCGTTGCTCGTGCAATTTTCCCCACACCATTTGTTGTTTTCGGCAAATCCATTTTGCCAGTGATAACACTTACATTGCATGGTGGTGGAATTGTTTGAAATGATTTGGATTAGAGGAAGAGTGTCACGTGTGACTTTTGTGAACAAACTACAAAAGAAGGAATTATACGGCTAAACATACATCAAAGAGGTAGTAGCGGTGACAAAAATGCTTGTAAGAGAACTCCATCTAAAGTTAAGATGTTGAAAGAAGTGTTTGAGAAGAACTTTAAAGGAGAAAAGGATTCGTACTTAAATGAAGAAGAAAAAAATAAAGAGGAGGAAGAAAAACTGTACGAATTTACGAGTATTTGAGGTGGAAATAGGTCTGGGACATCATGAATGAAGACCTCTTTTTCTGGTTTCCATGAAGATAAAGAAAAAAAGGTATAGAATAGAACCCATAAACTTCCATTTCAGAAATTTTGAAGCAACTATCAAATTAACAAAGGTGACTCAAACAAGAGCTACTCAATGCATTTTTGGACTTTTTGTGAGAATAGAATTCCTCAACATTGATGTAGACGGGACAAGGTGAGGTTTTGCCTCTCTGAACCTTGTCTTCTACTTTTTTTAACCTTGTTAGATTTTGAGTTTCCATTATTCCTGTTTCGTATTAATTTAAAAAAATATTATATTTATAATAAATTAATTTTAACATTATTTTTTATATATTATATTTATATTAATATATATATATATATATAATATTTAATATTTTTTTCTTCATATAAATATAAATTGCTATAATTATATAATTAATTCAAACCTACAACAAGTTAATTCTTCCATCAAATTCGGGACTGATAGATCCTTGCAAGTGTGGGTTTACCTCTCATCAAATTCCATCAACTACATTAATTGTAGAAGAAAAGGGTCTTCATTTAAGGGTTCTATTGTGAGATGAAAATTCCACTTAAAGGAAATGAATCAAAGGAATTGTTGAAGGCTAATGAATATCAAATGAACTATACATGTTCAATCATGTTAAACTCTTGGAAAAATAGGAACGAGAATCTTGATAATTGTTTTGGTGAATTCTCCGTTGGGTTCAATGAATCTGATGACCGTTGATACATTCAGTCTTTGTTAAATGTAAATTTTTTACAAGTGTCTAATACAACTATAAATTTCCTAAAAGTTGTACTTGCTTGGAATAAATTAGATAAAACCAAAAACCATTATCAAGATACATGAGCCACAAACACAATCTCAGTAATCTATTATCAACTAGCTATTCGTCCCAAGAAATTGCTAAAACTTGGAAGATAAGTACAAGTGTGTTCTATTGCAAATGAGATCCTATTTGCTTTCCTTATCCGGAAAAGGGATTGATATAGCTATACTATACTATCAAACAAATTCAACCTTGTTGTCTCTATTTGGTAAGAGATTCATTTCCTTTCATACAATGGTTGAAGAAATATTTTTGCAACAGTATTCTAGCTGAAATACTTGTGAGAATTCTTCAAGCAAGGATTTATGTGTAATATGAATAAGCCTAGCATCATCCACATGACGCAAATCGACTCCTCCATGACCAACACAGAGCTTGCCTTCTCTCACCAACCCCTTAATGCTTCCTACTTGACGGTCTCGTATTCCGCATGGTATGATCCATTTGAAAGGAGACAAATCTGTTGTGACATTAAGAGCCAAGCCATGATAGGTTATCCAGCTAGACACTCTAATACCAACAGCTGCCAGTTTCTCATTTCCTGTAAAAGACAAATGATTTGAAACCCACAAGCATATTCGAATGTGTTTTATAATCTTATTTCACAGCTGCAAATCTCTTCCTTATTACTGTAAAACTACTTGTTTTCTCTTCCTTATCCAAACTCCTTCAAAATATGCAGAGTATCAATAATACTAAAACTGTAATATCTGTAATCTTGATGTAATTTGCCTTGTTGTATATTGGAAACTAAATTCTTGTCATCTTAAACAAATCCCTGAGGGAAAGTTAATGAAATGAGTTTGTATCTAAAAAAGAAAGATCATATTGTATGGTATTTGAAAATAATTTGAGTAAAACAAGATAAACCCAAGGCTGTATAATTATATCAATAGGTTTTAGAGGTTTACCAACCCAAACACCAGTTAAACCTTCCACCGTAGAAGCCTGAATTGAAAATGTTGAAGATAGAACTCGAATGACAACCTCTTCAAGACTCCTAAGGTACCAATGAAGATCCATCTTGTGTCTTCGGAGGTTGATAATTGGGTACATGACTAGCTGTAACGCAAAATTCAGTTGTGTTATTATCCTCAATTCAAAATAAATAAAAATAGGAAATTTCAAAACTGTAGTAAGTAATTTAGAGCAAGCACCTGCCCAGGGCCGTGGTATGTAACCTCTCCACCACGCTCAGTGCGATAAATATTAAAGGGAGCATTTATCATGTCAAACTTGAGGTTCTCCTCGGTACTTGCAGTGCCCAATGTATAAACAGGAGGGTGTTGTAGAATAATAAGGGTGTCATTACAATCTCCTTCCTTTTCAATTTGTGCCCTCTTATCCTTGACAATCTCCTTTTGCCAAGACCATGCCACTTCATAAGGGACCTGCTCCTGGTGCAAATCAAAGAGATCACAGCTGCAAATTTAGTTTAATGGTTAGATTTTTCAGGGTTAGGAAGAGGGATGTCAATGGAAGGGGTAAGAGTAGAATAGTGCAACTTACATCCTACTGTGGCCATTGATTACTAGAGAGGTGAATTTGGATGGTTTGGAATATAGGAGTGGCTTGTGCAGATTAAAGAAGGGCCCTAGAGGTAGAGAAGGGTATGCTGGTGGAGCTGAAGGAACTGTGCTGAAAGAATATGTACCTAACAAAATCATGTCTAATTTGCTATGACTAACTCTCTCTGAAATGGTACCTACTGTATGTGTAGTGTGAAAACAGTGGAAATTGGAGGGAATGAGGGGATCAATGAGCTCCACCGAAAATCCAAAAGAGTGAACATTGGCACCTGAGTTGGTATTAACGCAAAATATGAGCCAGCAAACAGGGCATGAAAAGGGAGGGGGGCAATCTTTTTCAACGCCCTTCTGCATATGATAAATATACTAATTTAGTGATCTTTTTAAAATTATTTCATAGTATTTCCCAACACAACAGATTAACAAGTCAGACATATCAATGACTCAATTTTCGTTTAGAAAGGATTTCCCCTTTCACATATCTAATGGATTCATCAAACATGTCATTCGTATATTCAACTAAAACAGAATCAAATCAGTGATCAGGTACAAGCCAACAAAAAATGAAAGTAATATTTGATGTAAGTGTTCCCACTTGCTAGCTGAGACATTAATCAAGAACCAAAGAAGCTGAAATCCTATTTATTGAATGTTACTGTGACAAGAAGTCAGTTCCAATAACATCAACAATAATAGGATAAAAGTAACAGGTCCAATGGTGAAAAGGGTCTATGCCTCATTAATATATGAATCAAGTGGGGGAGAGGAGGACCCACAAGGAAAACCCTGATGGGAAACCTCCATAATTGGTAAGTTGATTTTGCACAGCTATGACTCAAAACGCTTCCATGGTAAGAATTAAGGAAGGCGATCTTAAGGGCTGTACTTATACATGCTATAGCAGTTCTTGACACAGATGAAAGCAATTGCTTATGACACAAAACACTTAACAAATTGACAATTGAAGTAGTAGAAAATAATGCAAATTTGTCTAGACGCTGAACATTAGGACTCATAAAGATGCTACACAAACACACAATACTTCAAGTGAAAAAGAATATCCCTCAGATTTCATTTATCCTCAAGGGAATTCAGTCCACTACTTTCAATATTATAAATCATCATAGGGAATTGCATTCATGACAATAAAGGGCAATCATGGTCATCCAACTAATGCGGCCCATATATTTCAAAGCAATGAAAACAAATCCAAAGTGCCAAGATAAAAGAACAGATTAGAACATCGCAAGAAACATCCACTTTGTATCCTACTCTCACCTGCAACTCCGAAGTACCAAAAAATCCTCCTCCGGAGAATTCTTCAAGAAATTTCCACAACTGCAACTGTAACAGCAACATTTAAGAATTTTATGATCAAAACAGCTACAATTATAACTGCATTATTCTGCAATTTCTGAAATAGAAAAGACCATAATGAATCTATAGTGGTGGATAGAATTTAAAACATTACGATAATCATATGGTAAACATCAAATTAAAGAATAACAAACTTTACCCATAGAGGTGAAAGGAAAAAGAAAAAAAAAAAAAAAAACTTGATATATTTTAAATTAAAAGTTAATCAGTCACCGTGGCAGACATTATACTCGTCTTAAAAAAGGAAAACATTATAGGAAAACAGAACTGGAAAGAGCGGCATTGAGCTTGATTATGAGCGTCAATTACAAAAAAGTCTTATACAAAGCGTGCATTGCACAAACAGTAAAACAATCAGACATCACACGAAACTCCCAATGCACCAAAACAAGGAGTATGGATAACCTACCAGTCCCCCCAAGTGACTCTCTTGGATGCGGCACAACACAAGTACACAACAAGGGTTTGGTTAGTATTTATGGGGCATTTTTTTTCATTTTCCAATTTACTCCCTGAAAATTTTACATAATAACACTTCAGTCCCTACTTCAGTTGACTCGGGCGTTGGACTCGGTCATTCAGCATTTCACCAGGAAATAAGATATTTTAACATCCTTTTACAAATAACAATCAACCATTCTATTTCAATTTAATAATATAATATTAATTTTAAATTATTTTTAATTTAATTGAATTCTTTTATGATTATAATAATAATAAATTGAGTTGTGATGCTTGTATTTTTGTGATTATGTATGTATCATCTCCCTTCACCAATTGTGTCGGTGGAAATATCAATGCACTGTGAGAGTTTAACGAAAACTACCCAAAAACAGAGTGCTCTGAGAAAGGTGCCATTTTTTGTTGTTTTTCTCAAGTTCAACCATGGAAAAGCAGAAGACAGTGATGGGTTTGATTCTTTTGCTTTCTGTTTGGGGTGTGAGTGCTTGGACTGGGGAAATCCATGGAAGAGTTGTTTGTGATGTTTGTGGGGATTCTTCTCTTGGACCTGAAGATCATGTGATTGAAGGTTTTTCCTCTTTCTTTCTTTCTCTCTTTTCAATTGGCGTTTTGTTTTAAATTTGTGTCGTTTTGATCAAGTTTATGAAATGGTGTTTTCCCTATTTGATGAAAGTGTTTTCTTTTTGCTGTTGTAAATAAGCCATATCATTATCCAAGTTTGTCTAATTGTGTTGAAAATTTGACTTGTGTGTTGGTTCGTGGTGTGGTTAGTAGTTAGCATTTTAACTGTTTAGCTCTTCAATTGCAGTGCTACCGTCAATTTAAAACCTTCAATTTTATCCTATAGCAACAGAATATCAAGATTTCAAATTTCGGTAGCAATTGCAGTTTTATTGTGATATTTGATATTGTAGGAAATTGCGGACATATATGGCTACAATTGCAGTAGCGGAGAACCCAAAAACCTTGTAGTTACAGCCAACATTGTGGTATCCGATAGTGCTATTTGAAACCTTGCGTAGACTGTGCACTGTATTGTTTAGTCATTATAAGCCAGTTAGACCTGGTGGCACAGGGGATGGAACAAGGAAGATGTTTTCAGAATTTGTTTATTGACATTTGTAGATGGTGATGATGATGATCGATGGCCTGTGCTGAATTCCTTGTTTGTTTTTTTTTTTTTTTTTTTTTTTTTTGAACTAATCAACAGAAGGAGAATGAGATGACCCTGATTGGTTTAATCAAAGGATGTGCTGAATTGTTTGTTTGTATTTGTTTTACTAATCAACAGAAGGAGAATGAGATGACCCTGATTGGTTTGATCAACGGATTTGCAGATATTCATAAGAATGCATTACCTGATTAACTTCTGTTGGGAGTGAAATTTTTTCTTTTTTTCAATCCCAAGTTGAATTTGATATCTGGAATTGCGTTCCTGATCCAGTCGGTATATTGATTTTTGGATGATGGTATGACTAATTGAAAAATATGTTGCACGATAGTCTCTTCCTCCTGCTCGCTTTGCATTGCCACTCCTTATAAGTTTATTTTTATCAATGGCTAGTAATATCTAATCATTGTGAAGATTTCTAATTTTTTATTTCTTACCCTTTCATCTTTTTAAGAAAACTGATGTCTGTGTTGTGTTAGTTGATTTATGCTTGTGGATATGTTTTATGATCATGCTAATTCTTGTGAATTCAAAGCTACTTAACCGTACTATGATATGTCAATATTATTTATGTTAAAGCACCTCCCTTTATGAGGTAGCTATCAGTGTGTCTCAAAGTAAAGCTCAAGAAGGAATTGAACATTTTGCCGTACATTTTCAATGAT
Organism: Sphenostylis stenocarpa; assembly: GCA_963425845.1. Taxonomy (NCBI): domain Eukaryota; kingdom Viridiplantae; phylum Streptophyta; class Magnoliopsida; order Fabales; family Fabaceae; genus Sphenostylis; species Sphenostylis stenocarpa. Next base: position 21,484,072 of record OY731403.1, read on the forward strand.
AACCGTATTTTACTCCCTATCATTTTCGTTCACATCCTTGCGACACAGATGAGGATTAAAGCAGTTTCAAATGTTATTTAAAAGATTCTAGTAAAGAGAGAGATATAAGAAAAGGAGGGTTTTCTACTAATTCCTAGAGTCCTTGCAAGAAAGAATTTGTATTACTGTTCTATGAGTACTTTAGAGTAATGAGACCAAACTCGTAGGAATAAACACCTAGCTGTCTTTCTATGTTTATGTAGGAGACAAGTGTCTCTTAAACTCATTCTCTCAATCGGAGTGAAATATTTTCTGTTGCCTTGTTATTTACTCTATGTGCATAAACTATTGGGAGTTTGTTGAAAAGTTTACCCCTCAATTGACTGATTGTTCTAATTTTCAAAAGTTTGATATGAAATTCTGTATTTGTATCCTAATGATCCTTTGTATGCCACTGATGTCGAACTTATAACATTTAATGTTGGTTCTTCGATATCCTAATGATCCTTCTTTCTTATTCTTTTGTATCTAGTTTTTAAGTTATCCCATTTTTAGATTTAACCGTTTTGTTGATGATTCATAGTTTCAACTTTCATATCATTTCATTATTCGGATGGTAGATTAATTTCGAAATTGAACAATCATACAAAATCTGAACAAAGGACATGCCACTGGTCAACTTACCATCCTTTGCATTTGCTTTGATGCTGAAGTATAGTCCAGCATCCTCCTCTCACTATTTGGAAATTTCCGGTTTCATGTTCTATTTCACTATGTTATGAGTGTACTTTTTTCACTCTTTCATCATGATACCACTTCAATATCGGTCACTCACTGGTATTTCTTCTTCTTGTTGATTCACACAGAATTTCTTTTGCTAGTGCATTGCAAAATCTTGGTGTAACTCACAAATCAGAATGCAATTTCCAAAGATTTTAACATTACTGGAGCATACTTTTAGACTACTATCTCTCTTCTTTTTTTTTCCAACTAAAGATAATTGATCATAGTGTTCTAATGCAGGTGCTGAGGTTGCTGTCCTTTGCATCACCAAGTCTGGAGAAGTTCTAAACTATCAGGCCTTCACAGATGCCAAGGGGATATACACAGTAGCTGAGACAATGCCGGAGAGTGATCGGTGGGACGCATGTCTAGCTCGACCAATCAGTAGTTTCCATGAGCAGTGCACTCAACTTGGTGAGGGCAGCTTGGGGGTCAAATTCAGTTACAATCACCCATCAGGATATTCACACAATGTCAGGACCTTTGTGTATCGACCCACCAGTGTTCCAACTTACTGCATTTGATATATATTGTCTTGCACTGAATCTGAGAGTGCTCATGCTTTGGTTGAACTAGTTTGAAACTAATGAGTGTATGAGCATATTTTCTTTATACCGTATATGTTTTTATAAAACCTAGACAAAGTAAGCATGAGACATTTGAGTAATTGTAAATGGTAATATTATAGAGAACAAAGCAAAACAATAGTAAATGGCACTGTCATTGAACAGTGCAATGAGACTCATGGCTTAAATGCATATTTATTTATCTAACTTGTGAATTTGAAATGTTTGGGATCCATCACAGCCAATGTTTCACAAAGTTGATATAGCTAGTTTGTGTAAACATGATGACAAGGGTTGAATTCCTTGACTTTATGAATGAAGAAAATTTGTTGGAAGAGGTCAAATTCAGCTCAGTGATGTATGAAAAATATAAGACAAGTAATTACGTTAATCAAGAGACACACAACAAAACATATTGATAAATTTTACAAAATTAAAACATTAATTAATATTACATTATCCAATTTATTTTAATGTATGTTACTTAGAGCATGTTTGTATGAGTTTTTCTATAAATACTTCTATGAAAAACATAAGATTTTTTTTCCTCATAAATTAAAATTAATTTAAATATAAATTAAAAGAATTTATATAAACAAATTATAAGATAATTTTAGTTTATAGAAAAAATTTAATTCTTCTTCGTATTTTTCTCTTTTGAAAATGTTTAGAAAAAAATATAATTTCTTTTATTCTTTCTTATATTTTAGTCATGTCTTGAACTTTTTTCAGGGATTAATAATAACTATGCCTTTCTCAAGAGATTTTTGGAAACATTACTCCTTTGTTTCTGTACGTTATCTATCAATAACTAAATCATAAATATATCACAAAGAGGGTTGAAAAGAATTAAAACTTGAACGTATCAGATTAACATTATAGATAATTAAAAAAAATTAAGAAAAACTTGGTACTTTTAAATTAACTATTATCTAGTTAAATTTTATAACTAATTGAATCTTATAAAAATTAAAATTAAAATTAAAATTTTTAATAAAATATTGGAATTGACGTACTCCTTACAAGCTTGGCTAAGTATACCGAAAATCTAAAATATTCTTATTTAAATTTAAATTTGATATAAATGTATTTTTAATATTATTTAAATCTGAGATAAAATCATTTTTTAATATATAATTTATTATTATTTAAATTATTTTACTTCTAAATTTAATATTGTAGTGCAACTTGCTCCCCCTTCGAGCATATATCTTCCTTTTCCTTCATTCCCGTTCCCATCTCAGTTCCTCCAATGGCGAACTGCGACACCGGTTCGGTCCACTCTCAGCGACCGGACTCACGCGGCCGGTTCGGCCGGTTCGGCGGCAAGTACGTCCCTGAAATACTCATGTTCGCCCTCACCGAACTTGAATCTGCTTTTCACTCCCTCGCTTCCGACGAACATTTCCAGGTTCTCTTCTTTTCTCTTCTCTCTATGCCTTACATTTCAAATCCCAAAATCCACTTCCATTTTATCCGAATCCGCAATCCCCAGATACGATAAAGTTTCCGTGTTTCGCAGAAAGAGCTGGCGGAGACTCTGCGGGACTACGTAGGTCGCGAAAGCCCGCTCTACTTCGCGGAGAGGCTCACGCGCCACTATGCGCGTGACGGCCAAGGGCCCGAGGTGTATCTGAAGAGGGAGGATCTGAACCACACGGGGGCGCACAAGATCAACAATGCAGTTGGTCAGGCTTTGCTGGCGAAGAGATTGGGGAAGAGAAGGGTCATTGCTGAGACTGGTGCGGGGCAGCATGGGGTGGCCACTGCCACTGTGTGTGCGAGGTTTGCGTTGGAGTGTGTGGTCTATATGGGGGCGAGGGACATGGAGAGACAGGCTCTTAATGTGTTCAGAATGCGGCTTCTTGGTGCTGAGGTACGTTGGCTAAAAGGCTTGTACTTAGTTTTTGTTTACAATCATGATTTGACACCCAATTTACACTTTCAATTTTTTTTTTTTTTTATTATTATTACATTGGGTTATTTTCAACAATCTTTTATTTTTATTATTATCATTGTTATAATTATAGGTTGTTTATTGGATTATTTCTAGAAAGAGTTGTGTTGTTTATTAGGATATTATGTTGGAAAAATATATTTTAACACCCTCTTATCTAAAACATTTTTCCAACAATTCCATTTAATAATATAATATTAATTTTTAATTATCTTTAGTTTGATTAATTCTTTTTATAATAATAATAATAATAATAATAATAATAATAATAATAATAATAATAATAATAAATTGACTTGTGGATGATTGTGTTACAGTAGTTGTCAATATATGACCTATGTTTTTGTGGGGAATGGGAATGTTTATGAGAAAGAAAAATTTATATTCACAACACAACTTGCCTGCAACTACTTTAATAAAGGAAAATGATATTTCACAACCTAAATCCATGTAATTCTTATAAATAACTCTCTTTTAATATTATAATAATTATTTTATTTTATTTTTATTCAATCATTTTATAGATTATTATATTAATAAAAAATATAACTCCTATAAATAACTCTCTTTTAATATTATAATAATAATTTTATTTTATTTTTATTCAATCATTTATTTTATTTTTATTCAATCATTTTATAAATTATTATATTAATAAAAATGAATTATATGAAGAATTATATAATTTTTGATTGTCAAAATATCACCACTCTTTCATAAAATACTAATAATATAACTATATTAATTTATTTAGTTGTATATTAAATGTTTGGGTGTCTCTTAATCATCCTTCTTTCTTATGAGAAAATGATCACAACTTCGGTACCAGTACTTCCTTTTCTTATCGGTTGGTGTTTTATTACCAATATTGGTTGAGTCTAGTAGATGGAGGTGGTACGCCACAACGTGGGGAACCAAGGGAAATATGTACGGTGTTTTCACTCTTGCTTTTGTTTTCTGTTATCATCTTCTGTTCCCACTTTTTAATTACAAAACTGTCACCTATTTTTTTAACCAGTTTCATGTTTCCTATGATTTGAATAAGAAACAGAGGAAACAGTTTCATGCACAAATCTTTGAAACAAGAAACCGATTGAAAACAAGGTGACAGTTTTACGGTTGAAACCGAAAAATCAGGAAACGAATGGCAAGTGAGTGCCTCCTAGTGTCTGACAGAGTGTCGAGTATAGTTGTCTCTGAAGGAATTACACATAGGAAACTAGAAATTAGGTTGATGTGTTAACTATTTTTGAAGAAAATATACTACTGATATTTTAAAATTCCAAATGCTTAAGAAAATACACTTTTGATACTTTTGTGATGTAGGTCAGAGCAGTTCATTCTGGGACTGCTACACTGAAGGATGCTACATCAGAAGCTATACGGGATTGGGTGACCAATGTGGAGACAACACATTATATTTTGGGCTCTGTTGCAGGGCCACATCCCTATCCAAAGATGGTAAGAGAGTTTCAAGCAGTGATTGGTAAAGAAACAAGAAAGCAAGCGTTGGAAAAGTGGGGAGGGAAGCCAGATGTTCTGTTAGCATGTGTTGGTGGTGGTTCAAATGCCATGGGACTTTTCCATGAATTTATTGATGACGAAGATGTTAGACTGATTGGTGTGGAGGCTGCAGGGTTGGGCCTAGAAAGTGGTAAGCATGCAGCTACATTAACAAAAGGAGAAATTGGGGTTTTGCATGGAGCTATGAGCTATCTTTTGCAAGATGACGACGGGCAAATAATTGAACCCCACTCTATCAGTGCAGGGTAATTCATCTGGTTAGTATTTGTTTACTTTTTCTGTTGTTTATCCAAGTTTTTGTTCATTCCAGTTTTCCTTTTTCATTGTACAGGTTGGACTACCCTGGAGTTGGACCAGAGCATAGTTTCTTGAAAGATGTAGGGCGTGCTGAATACTACAGTGTTACTGATGAAGAAGCACTGGAAGGTAGAAGATGTGTAGTGATATCTTTGGCAAAAAAATGAGTCACTTGAATTTAGTTTGTCATGGTTTGGTTTATTTTTTGTGTGTCATTTTTCACCCTCTATAAATATTCAAATAAATAAGATTAGGATGTAACTAAAACATAAAATGTGACAGAAGCGAGAAATAGAAGAATGAAATGAATTGATGTCTAAGAAAGAGTTGTAACAAGTTATCTTATACATGGCGTAACTATTTTCCACCTTTATCATGATCACATATTGTTAGCTTAATTGAAATATATGTTAATGGTAGCCATTGTTAACTTGTTATGAATCACAATTCCTGGTTCACTATTTCATTTCCTTTTGCCATTACGAATTCTTCAGATATCGTTTCCCTCATTTTGCCATTTTATTAAATAACTCCTCTTTTCATTCATTTCTTACCTCTTTTTCTTCCTTTTCTTTCTCTTCCACTCTATTTTTTCTCTCTACCAAATGGAACATTGCTGTGTAAACAACATGCCATTTATTATCAAGTAGAGGCAGTAGAGCTATTACTATTAGCATATGTATATCTTATCTTATATTTTCCAAGATCAGAAGTTGAAGTTATTTTAATCCTTGTATCTTGTTTCTTTGTCTCATGTTGGGGTTTTTTGTAATCTGCAGCCTTTAAGAGAGTATCACAGCTGGAAGGCATTATTCCTGCTTTGGAGACATCTCATGCTCTTGCATATTTAGAGAAACTCTGCCCTATCCTTCCAAATGGAACTAAGGTTGTGGTTAATTGCAGTGGCAGAGGGGATAAGGATGTTCAAACTGCATTCAAGTTCTTAAGTGTTTGAAATTAGGAGTCATGTTCAGCTAGACTGTTCCATTGACATGATTGAGTCTCCAGCATAGCTCAACAAGATGGCTCCTGAGTAACTTGTTATGAAGAGTTTGAGGGAAATAACTGGTGAATACTTCCATTTGTGAAAAAACCAACATGTGATTTAGAAATGAAAATGTTACAAGGAATAAAGGGATGTAGTAAAAGTAGATGAATAATAGATGTAGTTAAGTTTTACCAAAATGAAGAATCTACCTATGCCTAATTCAGATATGTTATGATCCGTGTTAGATCTTTTCGAAATATCATAACATATGGAAAAATAGGAAGAGTTACAAGTGGAGAACAATATTTGAACTTGTTTGTGTTCCTAATTGTTTGAGAAAAATAAGTACCAATAGATTATCACTAATTCCAACTTACAGTTAGGCAAATGATGATTTCTAACTGGTATCTTGAAACGAATTTGAAGGTTAATTTCTTTATTAACTTAAAATTTGTTAAAAGTTGTAAAATTAAAAGTGATGTTTGTTAACTAAAGAAGACAGTTACAACAATTTCATGATTCTTAATAAAAAATTTTCAACAATAAAGAATAATTAAAAAGCTATGTTACAAAATGGGAAATAGTAGATTTTGCCCCTTAACTACAAAAGTCAATACAAATATTTGGACTATGAAAGGCCATTTTCAGAAAAAGAGTCAAACGGTCAAAGTCAATACCAGTGGGTCCATGTTGCAAACGTGGCAAAATTGGGTTGGATTCATGGACGTGTCAGACACACAACTAAATTACGGAACTAACCCTATTGATGCAAACTCGTGACTCAACGAGGAAGGGACAAAACCGTCACAAGTGAATAACTCCCTGCTCTGTGGAAACCGTTGGGAGGGAAAACGGAAATTGTTTTTTCCATAGTCCGAAACATAACACTAGAATGAATCAGCAGCATCTTCGTAGTGAGAACTAATAACACATAAAAGAAAACGCGCGCAAAAGAGTTCCCAAGAGTGAGGTTTTGTGTCGACAATGATCCAATGGACGAAGCAGTTGAATGCTGCATTTGGGGCCTCATTTCTTTGGCTGATTTGTTTGATTTACTTCACCCAGGTCTCAATTCTCCATCCTTTAGTTTCTTTTCATTTAAATTTTGAATCATTTTGTGGAACTGATGGTGGGTTTTATTTTTTTTCCTCTTTTCTTTAAGATCTGAAGTCTGATAGTTTCTTCTTGGTTTTGTTACAATGGGTATTATTGGTCAATTCATTTGTTCTGTAATTTTTCTTTGCAAACAAGTTCTCTGAATCTGAATTTTTTCTTTATTATTTTGTACATTTTCTGAGTAATGTTTATTTCACAAGTTTATCATGTGCTATTAGATTGCTGGAGTGACATGATAACATAGCATTGTATAAGGGTAATTAATGCCTTCATTTTTGTTTTATCCTTTCAATTAATTAATGCAGGGTTTTAGGTCTTTTGTATGGACATCTATTTCCTACCAGCTTAAAGATAATCTAAAGTTGTCACCTTCAGCTTCCCAATTTGTGTTTTCAGTCGCATTTTTTCCATGGAGCATTAAACCATTATATGGGTATGGATCATTGTTTTTTAATTGATTACTCGCACGTAGAAACATTTAACACAAAGAAGGAGATTTGTGCATGCACTGAAAGTAGTCAGTACAAAACTAACATATTCTATATAGTTAAGGTAGATTTGCAATTATACCAAACTGAATAATTTTATTGTGATGCTTTTCTGTTCTTATGTTCCTTATGATATTATGATTCTCTCAACTGTTTTCAGCTTTCTTATGCAAGTATTTTGAAGATGCGACAGAATTTTGATTTTATATGATGAAAAAGGGAAAGCTCATGAAAAAATCTGAGATCAAATTAAATTATATATACCAGTAGCTGTTTCAAATTATTTTTCATTTCATTAAAACAAGAAGACGAGGTTTTTGTATGGATAAGTAACTTTTTGATTGAGCGTGAAAAGTATCTGCATGAATATAAATTTTACTATTGTTTTCATATTAACTCTCCAATCTAAAGAACTGCGTTGACTATTAAAAGCTGCAGCTTAATTTGTGTAGTTTTTGTTTATGTGTACCTGTTTGTTTACTAAATCAACTTTATACTATATCTCCTTGCAATCTGATTTGGCTACTGATACACAGAATACTTTCTGATTGCATTCCAATTAAAGGAAGAAAACGGGTTCCCTACTTAGTGATTGCCACTGTGCTTTCCCTGGTGCCATGGTTGATTTTAGGCTTAAATTCAACCTTGAGGAATTCAACATGGCACTTGATGGTATTGTTGACAGCACAAAACTTGGGCTCAGCCATGGCAGATGTTGTTGTTGACGCAATGATAGCTGAGGCAGTAAGATTTGACCGGTATGTTTGTATCACAAGTTCCTGATTCTCATTTTTTGCAGACAAACCTCATATTGAGTAGTGTTCCTACATATTAGTATTGGTAATTCAAAAATATGGGACAACAAGAATGTTTTTCAATCTTCAGAACAAGGAAGGAGAATAAAATCAAATACTAATGGTGTGCATGTCACTTATTGATCACTGAAAAGCAGTGAAATTTTGAAAAAGAATCGTGAAAGAGCGTTTGTTTGCAGATTTTTTGAGACTCCGTTCTAATTGTTTGCTACCCTGTTCAAGTTACACGACATTGGGAAATATTTTTATTTTTTTGGCACAAGAAATTTTTGTTTTGATTTGATCCTAACATCTCATCCTTCTAACTAAAACTGAATTATATATAATTTTTACTTTCTGTGGACATACAAATTTCCAATCTTCCAATATAATGGATTCATGAAGGCCGTTTCCAATACAAAGTTAATGTTGTAACTTTTGTCCATGACCTTTAACTTGGCCTTATTTCAGTTATTAGTCGCATACATAAGGTTTGTCCTAGATTGATTCCCTTTCTGAACCTTAATGGTGGATATTCTACATCATGTTGGTGTCTAACATTCGTTTTGACTTTGGATTATGATACTTTGTTCATTTAATATTTCTGAATGCTTTTCTTACACTCTGATTAAGTGAATGCTTTGTTGGTCAGGGCCTTGTTTGCGGGAGATCTTCAGTCAATATCTTGGTCTTCTATGGCTTTGGGAGGAATATGTGGGAGTTTGTTAGGAGGATATGCATTATCCAATTTACAGATAAATGCTATTTTTCTTCTATTTTGTGCATTACCATGTCTACAGTTATTATCATGCTGTTTTGTGGAGGAGAACTCAGTAAATAGCATAGTTTCACCAGAGGATTCAATTGTAAGGGATTCACATATGAATGGTAGTTCTGTAGATGAAGATAGTCCTTTAAATAAAAGTCTCATAATAGCACAAGAAGAAGGAAGAAGAGCAAAAAGAACGCAAAAAGGAGATCAGCGAATAGCAGCAAATCAAAGCATTCTAAGAAAGGGGACTCCTTGTCATTAAAGTGGTTCCATTCTTTAAAAGAAGCTATTTATGATTTGTGTCGTGCATTTAGACAGCCAATGATTTGGAGGTAACTAATGTAATATTTAAAGTTTTTTGTCTGGCGTCGATAGTTTCAATTCTGATAGTATACTTATAAGATTATGAATGATTCTTTATTGAAATCACATCTCCTCTGAGTGTTTATACGTATTGTTTTAGCAAACCTGCATCCTGAATCGTCTTACCTTTTCCTTAAAGATGATATTTTGGTTTTTGAACATGTTCACAGAAGTTTGTTATGTAAACCGCAGCCTATTGAAATGATTATTATCTCCATCTTTCTTCACATGATGGCCTTTAAATTTTTGAAAGAAGAGGAGTGCTAGAAACATATTCTCTAGCACACTTTCCTATCGATACAACAAACAAAGATATGTTGCCATCAAATCATTTTCTGCATTGGATCAGAACTGTAAATGACTTAGTTGGGGAATGATTTGGTGAAAACACTGAACATTTGATATCATTTTTTATCCTAAATCTCTAATATAATGTACCCTGAATTATATACAGCAACGAATAGTAGAGAACCTAGAAAACAGTTAACTTGATAACTCTGCAAGATCTAATGAGCCAAGTTATCTGCACATGGTAACCTGTAACATCACACTAATCAAAACATGTTAGATATTTATATTCCTCTGTACGTGTGTGTTTGTGAGTAAGGCCTTACCGTGTGAAGCTAGTTCATTTAATGCATATGCCATAACTTGGTCATTGGTTGCTAACTTTGTTATATGTTGGTGAGGGCAGACCTATGTCTTGGTTTTTCCTTGCTCACATTACCATTCCTAATCTTTCAACCGTCATCTTCTACTATGAAACCGAGGTTTTAAAGTTGGAAGCTTCTTTCCTTGGGACTGCACGGGTTGTTGGTTGGTTGGGACTTATGCTGGGAACCTTCATCTATAATCGTCACCTAAAGTATATGACCCTACGAAAAATCCTCATGTAAGCAACTAAGGATTGTTTTTCTTTGGTGAATGGATAATTTGTATATATTTAATATACTTATATGGTTTCATCCTGATTACAGGTGTGCCCAGATTGGATTGGCTTTCTTGAGTCTTCTGCAGGTTGTCGTAGTTTCTAGGAAAAATATTGCCTTTGGCATCTCAGACAAGATTATGGTGCTTTTTGGCTCAGCTCTTGCTGATGGAATCAATCAATTCAAGTTAGTCACGGCTTCTCTTTTTATCTTATGTCCAAGAAAAACATAATAAGCTTGAAAAACATGTGATTTGATAGGTTTAATTAGAATAGGTTGAATACATTTTAGGGTACATAGAAGTATATGGCATTTTCTATTTAGTCCCTAAAGATGTTGAAATTTTAGTCTCTTAAAAATAAGATTTGTTATCCACATTAATCCTTTGGATGAATAAATTTAACTAACACCATTAGTTTTGTTGACATGTTATTTGGCAGAACTGATACATGCAACCTGCAGCTACTGAACTAGTATTCAATTTCATCTCCCCCACCCACTTGCATCACTTTAAAGAATTTCATTTCCATGTTTTGTTCAAACAAAATATTTACAATTTTTATCATCATTCAAGCAAAATATTCAAAAATCTTAGACCTAATCAATATAATCACTACCACCAACTATTACATCACACCAAGAAAAGGAGAAGAAAAAGGAAAATGGAAGAAAGATGATTGAGGATCAAGAATAAAAAAAGATCAGAATGAAAAAGATAACAATAAAGAAGGAAGGGGAAAGAAGAAGAATGAAGGGGAAGAAGCATAGACAAAATGGGGGAAAACAAAAAATGTGTTGGAATTCAAGTGTGTTGGAGTTCCATATTGAGTGGAAATGGTAAAATTGAATAGCGTATAAGCAAGAGAGACCCACAAAATTCAATATTTTAAAATTTAGGATTGAAGTTGAAGTTTTATTCTTTTATATGATTTACTTGTATCCTATAAGTGAACACCTATGTAATGTCAAAATGGATGCATTTTACTAGAATTTTAGAAGACATATCAGCAAAACTTCTATTTATATGAAAAATTAACGTAAATAACGAATTTTATTTTCATTTTCTATGCATTCTAAAGAACTCGACAGGATGTTCCGTAGTTAAAATACTGTGAAAGTGTAAATGTTTTGCTGTAATCAACCATTTTGAGTTACACCCTTGGTTCCAATTCCTAACCATATTTTTTTCTGAAAAAAAAAAAAACAAAAAACTGCAGGTTTATGCCTTTTCTGATCTTATCTGGACAACTATGTCCTCCAGGAATTGAAGGAACTTTATTTGCACTTTTCATGTCAATAAACAACTTTGGAAGCACACTTGGGTCTTTTGTGGGTGCTGGTTTGGCTTCTGTGTTGAACATTGATTCAGGATCATTTGACAATCTTCTCTTGGGCATCATACTTCATGCCTTGTGCAATTTCATCCCAGTTGTTTTTCTGTTTCTGATACCAAAGGAAGCTACTGGTTCATCAACATAGATTATGACCACCACAAAAATTTGCTTAACTTCATTAGATATTCTAGGACTACCATAGTTGATAGTTTACACATGTAAACGGGAAAGTTTTAGAAGAAATGAGGATAACATATTAATCTGGTTTATACAAACTTGGATCATAGTGATTGTAAATACTATTGTACTGCAATTTTGGTACGCATGTCTATTTTACATGAAAAACTTGGATCATATGCTTGTTGATGAATAGTTACTTGTGGAAACATTATGTCTTGTTGAAGGTTTCATTTACTCACGTTATGTCTTAAAAAACACATTTTAAAAAAAAATATATACAATATTAATTTTTTATCACAACTTTTTTTTCGTATTTTTACAAAATTTGACACAAACAATCAATATACCATATAATTACAATTCAACAGTTGAATTGATAAAGAAATTATATTTTATAAAAAATTATTGATTATGCAGTAATCAGTATAGGTGTTATTCTCAAAAGACTTCAGACAATATGTTTCATGACTGTATCCTATTTTTTTATTTCACTTCTCAGTAATATTTTGCTATATATAATTAATCGATGAAATGGTTATCAATGGGATTGAAATCGTAACACAAAAGTTATGTCTATAATTATGTAATTCACATTTAATTAATATATAATATAAAAACACGTTAAACATTTAGATTGTAACTGCAGGGGTTTGATTTGAAGAAATGAAATAAGGTATTGAAGTTGATTAATAATTCAGTAAAAACAAAAAAGTAAAGAAAATAAGAAACATCATATTTATCAGAACTAATTAAAAATTACTTTAACGACCTTATTACAAAAATAATAAATTTCAATAATAAATAATTTTGTATATAAGTTTTTGTTAATATAATGAATTATTTTAATTAATACTTAAAATATTCATTCCAATATATTTATTGTTTTCAAAGTTGCATAATTAAATTTATTATTATATTGATATTGTATATATAAATATACGATTTTTTTTCATAAATAATATCATTTTAAAAAATATTTTCCAAAATAGCATCTCTACACTATTATTTACCCATCTAGCATCATTTAGTGTTCACGTTTAAAAATAATTGATTATTTTAGATTATGATCGATTATTTCGAGTAAGATCAACTATCGCTCAAATGAGAAACTCATCGCTTGAGCGAGGAGACCTACAACTAATGGGTATTGTCGAGTTCTATTTCACTCAAGCGACGAAATTCTCGCTCGAACGAGAAGGGATTGAAATATCTGGTGACCCAAGTTACATTATGCAGCTAACAGCGTTGGACCTTTAGTATGTGGTCAACTCTTGCTCAAGCGAGAAATTCATCGCTTGAGCGAGGAGACCTGTAACTAATGGATATTGTCAAATTCTATTTTGTTCAAGCGATGGAATTCTCGCTTGAGCGAGAAGTGATTGAAATATGTGGTGACCCAAGTTACATTATGTGGTTAACTGCGTTGAACCTTTAGTCCATGGTCAACTCTCGCTCAAGCGAGAAATCTATCGCTTGAGTGAGGAGACCTGCATCTATTTATAATCGGGACCCATATATATATATATATATATATATATATATATATATAATTTATATAATTTATTTAACATTAAAAATAGTTATATTTTTATTAATTTTATAATTATAATTTTTTTAAGGTTATAATTCTAAATATAATTTTTTTAACTTTATAATTATAATTTATATAATATATATAATTTATAAATAGTTATATTTTTTAATTTTAATTTGATATATACTTTTATTTGTAATTATTTAATGTATATTTAAAGTAATTTATTTATATGTTTATATATAATACTTTATAATTTTATTTCTACAAATAAAAAATAATTACTCTAAATTAATCAAGTAAAGAAGAAATTTTATTAATTGAAAAACTCTAAGTTTCATACATTATGACATTTTTTAACTAACACAATCTAATTATGCGAAGTAGATGCACGTGCAACATTGGGGCATGTCTTTCTGCTATAACCAGGAATATGACAATATGAATATTTTTTCATCTTACTTTAATTTTCTGTAATATCCATCTCAGTTCTTATACAACTTGATTTTGGTCATCTCTTTGAAGTTCTTTTCATTTATAGATTTGCACACAAAGTAGGTCTTGTGTATGTTGGCCAATATTATTCATTTCGCAGCAACCCAAATTGTGTTTCGTATACCTTTGAAACTTGTTGTAAGGTATACACTGGATGAATGTAGTTGTTGAAGTCATGGTGTGCATGCTTGCATGCAGCAAGAACATGTGAACAAGGCATGTGAAATTTCTGGAATTTCTCACGGTCACACCACAACTCATTAAGGTGAACTGCAAACCTCCCTACTGATCGAACTTGACACATGTTTTGTGTTTCTTCTACTATAAATTTTGTGGTAGATCTGTCAAAAGTTATGACCCTATGTGTGTTCACCTCTATTTGTGCTTCCTCTAAATTTGTAACCAAAATTTCAGAGTATACATGACCAGCATTGATCATGACATCTATCTGCCTCCCTCTTTCAATGAAAAATTTGTTGCAATGGGTGTATGTTGAGTTGACCATGGAGAAAATGGGTAGATTTCTTGTGTTTTTTCAAAATAGAGTTGATAGACTCTGTTATGTTGTTCGCCATGTGGCCCCAATGCCGTCCATTGTCCCATGCAAGTGCCCATTTTTCTCTAGGTATCTCATCCAACCAATTAATTGATTTTATGTCACATTGCCTTAAGATGTTGTAATAATAGTAGAATCGTGGTTCAGTCATCCCATATGCTACAACAATATTAAAAAAACATAGTTAATATAAATATTTATTAACAAAAATTAAATAATGAATAAATTGTAACAAATTTCAAGCAAAGGAATTACCCATATTTACAACATATTTCCTTAGTGTGTTGTTTTTGAAACATCTCAGAAAATTATGTGTAATGTGTTTAATGCAGTAGATGTGCACTGAATTATTTTCTGTCCATCCGCTTTCATTTCTCATGTATGCACTTCTAATGGATTCATGTCGATCTAATATGAGACATAATCCTTGCTGGGGTGTGACATATCTTTGGAGGTTTTTTAAGAAAAAAAATCAGGCATCACTTGTTTCACTTTCGACCATTGCAAATGCAATGGGGAAGATGTTGTTGCGCTCATCTTGTGCTACTGCAACCAACAAGGTACCTCTATACTTTCCGTACAGAAAAGTTCCGTCCAGCTGAACAATGGGCTTGTAGTGAACAAATCCATCTATGCATGGCCTAAACGTCCAAAATATATGCTTAAAAATATTTGAATTTTGTTGAAGGACCTCACCTTGGTAAGCTGGTTGTGGCTGCAGTTTGTAGATGAATCTGGGAACAAATTGTTGCATGGCTTGTAAGAAACAAGACAACTTCTTATACGAATCCTTCCAATTGTCGTAGATGGTCTCCACTGCCTTTTGTTTGGCCAGTCAGACCTTCCTGTACGTTATAGTATAACCCGTTGTTAATTGGATGTGAGCTATGATTGTGGAGATTGGTGTTGACGAATCAACATCAATTATTTAACCAATTGTTTGGAAAATCATTTTATATCCCAACTTGTTGTGGTCTTGGATGATTAATGGTGAAACACATATATGGTGTCCTTCAAGCTTCATAATCTCCCAATATTACTCTCTTGTGCGCAATATTGCTCGACATCTCCAATTGCATTGGTTATCAACACATTCAACAATATATTTAATTTGGTTTGAAATTTTCACCTTGTATGTGGAGTGATTGACAATGTGCAATTTATGAAACGTTGTCCAAGAAATAGAGTTCTTGTTGGATAAACAAAAAACTCTCTGTCCAACGCATGACCATACTGGGTCCTGTTGTTGAATGTGACTTTCAAAGTTAAGAAAATATTGTGGTGGATTGTATGGTTCCATGAAGTTTGGTGCATGTGTAGGGATATGTGATTGTTCGTCCTCTGAATCATCTTGTTATTGGCTGAGAATTTCATTTTCGTCTTCGTCCTCACTAAAAGGATCAACAACTTCAATTGGGAGGCCAATAATTTCGTTTTCTTGTGTGGGTAATCCTTTGTTGATGTTGGTGGAAGACCCAGTTAGAAGTTAGGTAAAAGGGATATAGTCATTATGTGTGGGTATTTCTGGGTCAGTGTTTGGGAAAGCTTTGTAAGGTGAGGGTGAGATTTCAGGTGAGTGTGGATTGGGGTATGAAGAAGAAGAAGTTTCAAATGTAATAAAAATTTCAATACCACAAAGACAGTTTAAGTCATGAACATCGAACATGGCTTCTACGTCATCATCATCTTTCAACTCAACAGCAATGAAGTTTTTTTTCCTAATTCCGAGTCTAGTTAGGTAGCAAAAATGGATGGTTGTTACATTTTCATGGGGTTCTTTGTCCAATTTCCTGTGGATCAACTTCTTTAACCTTTGTAGAGAAATTTTTCTCTTCAAGGGAACACATTTTGCAGTCCTAGTATTGAAGGTAACTCCCTCCATGGGACATGGGTTCATGAAACCATCATAGTGGACAATAGTAGACTTTACACCCATTTTAGGAGTGTGGAACAAAAATAAGACTAGATGTAAGAAGAAGAAAGAA